>JADDON010000355.1:0-96327 GCA_017140175.1 Fusarium staphyleae
AATATAATATGCCTCTTATATATTTCGTTATATACCCCTACCTCTATGAATAGGCTTCTACACTAGCTCCCTAATAGAATCGTCAACCTTAAGATAACTAACCTTATGCAAGAAGTCATAACAAAAGAACAAGCCGGGGAAGTGAAAAAGGTTATAGGGAGAAGAGTCAGACAGAAGCCGAACCCTAGAGCTTAAGTGCTTTTTGAAGTGGAAAGACTGCAGCAGGTTTAATACGCCGCTTCAGAACCAGCAGTTCCATGGGGGGTTGAATTTTATCCTCGAAGCACTCACTCCCTTCACTATATTCATAGACGGCTTGAGCTGGGCTACCACTCAAGTACACACAAACTTGGGTGACTCTTGGTCGTTCCTATATTCTTGGACATGAATAATCCCAAACTCACTATCAGTCTCGATGGTACGTAGTAATTGCATATCCTCTATTAAAATTTACAGGACCTGTAGTCCCTACAGGTTGTCTCTATATCAACACATCTAGGTAAGACGCCTAACTCCGTACATCGCTCGCATGCTATAAAGAATTCTCACGTACTCAACGTCCACTTCCCAATATTGAAAGAAGCAATCATCCCAGGTTGTTCGGGCACTTGGCTCGGATTCTGGCACCGTAAAAGCGGAAGACGACAGGCACCGGCACCAAGACCAGCGACAAGAAGGCCAGTACACTGTTACCCCAGCCGAGGCCGAGATCGTTGTACATGGACAGGCCTGCGAGAGGCAGCATGGCACCAGCAAGAGATCGCAGCACTGTCACAGCGGCTACGACCGAGGCGGCGTATTGGATATAGGCGTCCATGAGGTAGATTTGGAGGCACATCTGGGAGGCTGTTAGTGAACCGTAGCGACCGATATTGCAGGCTTAAACTTACCATGATGCCCATGAGGCCGAAGCAGAAGAAGGCGATGGCCATCATGGGAACAATCCAGTGGGTGTGGCTCTCCACTGACCACCCATACCAGAACAGGGATGCCACGATGATGATGCCGTTGGGCAGGGTCAGCCAGACGGGCAGACGGTCCTCGGGCACCGTCTTTCCGTTCTCGGCGATCTTCTTCTTGATGATGATGTCTGCAATGACACCAAACAGCATGGTACCGATGAGCATGCCGATACCGGTGGGGAGGTAGGCAAGGCCAATGGTTCCCGTGCCGAAGCCGTACTGCTGAGCAAAGACGAAGGTGATGGTGCTGAACATGAGGTACAGAACTCCGTATACGATGGCGACGTAGAGCGAGAGAATCAGGACGGGGAACTGGGTGAAGAGCATCTTCATGGGGCGGATGATGGCATGCTCGAATCGCTTCTTGCGGGTGAGTCCGTCCATGTCGCGAACCGAGAACAGGTCCTGGTTGCCCGTCTCCTTCTGGAGTTGCTTGACCTTCTTGCGCAGCAGGATGGGCTCGTAGGTCTCGGGGGCGGCGAAGACGCAGACGACGGAGAGGACGCCGGCCTGAAAAGATCAGCAACGTGCACGACAAACTATATGTTGAATGAGAAAGAAAGACTTACAGCAATGGCAATGACCCAAAAGACCCATCGCCAGCCCAGAGCCTCGATCATGTATCCTCCCGCCAAGGGTCCGATACACGGTCCGAGCAGGGGTCCCGCAGCCCAGACAGCCATGGCCTTGCCGCGCTGCTCGACGGGGAACATGTCTGAGATGGTGCCGCTTCCGTTGGTGATGGGAGTGGAACCGACAAAGCCCATGATGAAGCGGAAGATGATGAGCATCTCCATGTTCTGGCTCAGGGCGGTGGCGACAGTGGCCAGGATGAAGACGACGTTGGCGATGTTGAAGACGATGGCTCGGCCGTAGATCTCGCTGAGGGGTGCTGCGAGGAGGGGGCCAAAGGCGAAGCCGAGGACGTAGATGGAGACGACGAATGTGGCGATGTTTTCATTTGTGGTGTTGAACTCTCGCATGATGTCGGGGACACCCGGTGCAAACATGGAAGATCCCAGGGGACTATGCAAACAGTGTCAGCGATGATCTGCAACGATACGGGCAAGGTTTTAGTTAAGCTTAACTCACGTCAAGAGGGTCATGAGCGATAGAGCGCCAATGTTTGTCCACTTCTTCTTGGCCGTCCAGTTCATGGGGTTTTGGGGGTCGTCGGGGCCATCCCAGCCGACGGCATTGGGATCTTGTGATGAAGCGTTGTCGACCTCTTCTTTGTTCTCTATCTGGGCAGCTTCCTCGTCGGTTTGTCGATTCGCCGCGCCGCTGCCATTGTCTGAAGGTGTCAGGGTGCGCTGGCTCTCTGGTCGGGCCATGTCACCCAGCGGGATGGTCTTGTTGGTGGGTTCCGGGGTAGTCATTATGGGTGGTGTTGATGCACTAGGCGTTTGGAATCTATGTCTCAGGAATCGATCAGACCCTTCCAAGAACCGGGCAATGGAAGATATTTAAGCCCTCCATCGCCCTTCTCCTTTCGCAGTCTCTGTTTGCATGGCACCACCAACAATTTAAACAGCAACGATTGCGATACCGAGAGCGAACGGGCAAGGGCCGTTTAGCGCTGAGGAATA
Source organism: Fusarium staphyleae (assembly GCA_017140175.1). Taxonomy (NCBI): domain Eukaryota; kingdom Fungi; phylum Ascomycota; class Sordariomycetes; order Hypocreales; family Nectriaceae; genus Fusarium; species Fusarium staphyleae. Next base: position 2,552 of record JADDON010000355.1, read on the forward strand.
AGGCGTTTTTATGCACGCTAGCACAGGAAGCTGTCATATCCGTCGAACGAATAACGATGTTTTCCCGGGCTATCGGGTTCATCAAGCAACCCGAAGCCCTCCTTGACTAGCTAAATCCTGGGGTTCGCCGGACGGCGCCGATGTTATGCAAGCCCCACACGGCAGACGGGCATTCCGGACGGCAGAGTTGTGCAAGTGGGTCGGGCTTTATGCAGAAATATGCAGCAGTCCCCCGGCTGGTGTATACATCAGTTAGCCTTTTGTCCCCCGGATCTGGAATATTCGCTACTAGCTCGAGCCTGGCTGAATCCGAAAAAGATCCTGGTCAAGTTTCCTCTCCTTTCTGGCATGGATACTCGCTATCGGTACTAAACCGCGTATTTCTGGGCCGTTGCTCAGAACCCTAGCTTAGACTAGATAATAACCTTTGAGATAAAGTTGGCCCATCTTGAACACTCAATTGCCGGGATATCGGTAGCAAGTGAGTGTCCGATGGTCTAACTTACGTAGTACATGTAGTCAGTTGGAGGAGATCTCACGAGGGCATCGTCATGTGCTTCATCATCCGCCATAGCAGCGCCTCATCCATGCAGCACGGAACTCCGGGGTATGGCATTCCACGGCAACGAGGCCCTCCTCGTTTGGGAATATTCGCATCCTTCGCATCCAGCACAGTCACATTGCCATCCTCGACCCACCGTTACCCGCCTTCACCTAACCCAGCCCTATGGGTACGTACAAGAATGAATGGCCGGTCAACCTGATGGGCGGCCATCTATTCTGGCACCCGCTAACTTAGGTTAGTTAGTTACTCCGTGGCCAGTTTTGATCTCCCTCCTTGTGAGTGGATAGCGAGAGCGAGATTGGGAGCCACCTTGAAAAACTCACGGACCTTTCTAGGGTCCATTTGCGATAGCGAGTGCGCGCCAGGATCACTTCCCTTTTCCCCATGCTCAAAGGAGCAGGATCGTGGGTCAGTCTTGTCCGATGGATCATGAGAATCCTTAGAAAGGTTGTCAAGGTCGAGGACAGCGCCTCACGTCAGCTCCTATGTCATACATAGACTAGCAAAGTAGTCTTCTAACGTTAAGTGACCTTGTCTCTGCTGACGAGGCTTCCAACGCCGCGACTGGATCCTGGCGAGCCTCCTGTTCTGAACCCCACGATTCCCTTTATCGGGCATGTCATGGGCATCATTCGGCGCCAGTCGGACTATCACAGAATATTACAATGTGTTGCATCTGGGACTCAGTAGACGGTCGGGGTAATAATAACGCCAACCGTAGCAATGTCAACCCATCTTGGCCCATCGCGACTCTGCCCATGCTCAACGGAAAGATGTACACGATATAGTATGCGCAACTCGTCAAGAACCGCGCAGCTACACTCTGAAAGCACAGCCTCACCGGTCAGGACACGAGGACTGGTCGAGTGCATCCTCCCGAATGTGGCGACGTTGGACGCCGTTCCCATGTTCTACTGGATGCTTCTATACGTCTTTGCCAGGGCTGAACTGGTAGAGCACTTGGGAAGCGAGGTGGAGGCCGCTGTTGTTGATCTCTGGTCCGAGATGCGGGACCATCTTTCATTATCATGAATCGTAAACCGCTAATGCAGAAACAGAGCCCAACTTTTGATACAAACATGCTTGCTACAAGACCTTGTTTCTCTTTTCTGTGAAATGCAGACAAATGCATGCGGATTCCATCAGTACATGCTGGATGGAACAACCGTGGCCCAAAATGAGTGTGAGTGGAACAAAGTAACTGATGGCCCAAGCAGAACAAAACACCCACATCCGTTTCCTCGGCCAGTGCCTTTTATTACGTCTTGTATCGTTATTATCCCCATCCAATATGTTGCTGTTTCCCTTGGTGATCAGGTCGCATCGAAGCGCACCTCACCGTCGTCCTTCATGTCCCTTCGAAGCTGCTCCAACCGATTGGCACGGCCCTTCGGTGGTGCGTACGGCGTCGGCCCGCGGCGGGGCGTTTCGGCGACGCGACGGGTCGTGCAGCTGCGCCTCGGGCACGTTGGCGGGCTGCAAGGGAGGAGAGGTGGGCGGCTGGTGAGGCTGAGGGTGAGGTTGAGGGTGAGGGACCACGAGGACAGGCTGGTAGAGGACGCGACAGGAAGGGTTGTGAAGCCAGATGTCCTGGGGCCAGTGGGGAGCGGGCGTCTGCTGGTCGTTGTGCTCGATCGTCATGGTCGTTCGGTGCTCGTACTGGGGGCTGGGCACGTCGGGCGCCGAGATGGAGAGCGTCTGGAGATTGTCGAGGTTGTATTGGAGCTGAGGGTTGAGCTGGTCGGGGATTCTCACGGTGTCTGCCATTGCTGCGGTTGAGCTGGGCTGGTTATGGCCTTTGTGGTCTCGGCTCAAGGTCCGTAGTGAACCGATGTTCTGCGTCGTCTTTTGAGTGTTTCTCGGGCTTTGGGAGGTGGGAGGCTGTCGCATCGTCGTCGAACAGTAGCCCACAGTCAAGCCACGAATGTGCGATGCCTCCCTTGCTAGGGCGCCTTATCAAGGGCATTCGTGCTGATATATATGTGCTCGCTCCTGCATGAGCTCCATCAGGCTTCGCAAGCAGCGTCTCGGACATGAATTACCAAGCATTCTGCCCTTTGCCACGCTCGTTCTGGCAACAGAAGCAATCAAACTGCAGGCTGTAGGCCCGCGGGTTTCTCCGTCCACAGACCAGGCTCTCATGGAGGCAAGGCGCATGGGCGCTGTGTGTCTTGGCCCGTCGATGGCCTATCCTGTTGTCCGGAGACGATCCGCGAATACCTTAAGTGTATGCATGGCTGTCGACCTTCAGTCTTGCTCATTCGTTGTAAACATGAGACGTTGAGCTGAGGGGACATGCATGCGATCAGCACGCAAGTGGTTCAGTGAGGTCTCCTGGGCTCGTGCCGTCTCATCAGGGGGATTTCCGCTGTCAGCAGTAGCTAGGGTCAGTTATCTTTATAAAGATGCTAATCTGGCTAACTAGTTAGTCGTGGGAACCGGGAACACGTCTCCGCGATCTACGCCTAGCAAAGACACCGCGGTGCGGCTCCGTCCCCTTGCGCTCTGGTTGCTCCAGACACTAACGTTGACTGTGTGACGGTCTGCATATTGAACGCTGTACCTGGTCTTAACGCCCGCTCTCGATGCCATCTCCTCGAAAGGGTGCATCCAAGCAACACACTGGGCTGAGACATGTGCGGGACTAGATGGACTAGATATGCTCAACATGCGTCTACAAATGTAGGCGTCTTGATTGGGGAGGCCTAGCACCACCATGTTGGCGCCCAACGGCTCCCCGCCCTGGGAAATTGGGTTAATATCTGTGGTGAAGCAGAACATTGATGTGCTCAAAACCTCAATATCCTTTGAGATGTTCAAGCTATGGCGTTGAGCTACATATACAGTAGAGTAAGTGTTGATGCTTTGTCTCGGGAGCTGTGACTCTTGCACAGGAATGACGAGCTGCTGATGTGTCACAAATACTGTAACAATGTGTGAGACAGGGAAGAGCCAAGGCCGTTGCTAGGCTCAACATGTTTCTTTGTTGCACAAGGGAGCCCGCAGGATCAAAAGAAACTACAGAATGCAACCACACTGTCTCGTCCAACGCGCAGACGATGTGCTGTACATTAAGTACTGTACTGTACATAGCTGGGCTAAATGTTTTTCCCACGGGCTCACGTCTATGCATGTCAACCAGATGCACGGAATCGATCGAATTGTTAGCCCGTGATGCCAAGTCCAGTCAGTCATGGATTTTCAGGGTCCTTTGTTCTTTTCCAGCTTGGCAGCTCTCAAGGACTTTGGGAACATGCAATAGTCCGTTGATGACCCGTTGAAGATGAGAATATTGGTGAGACTGACTCATCCGAGACATTCAGCTGTGTAAGCTAGCAAGCTACCTTGTTGCTTCATGAGGCTTGTCTGCGGTTGATTGCATGTCTACGACTAATACATATAGTTCTACTATTAATCTTAGGTACTACCAGAGAGCAGCAACGCAAGCTCTTCAGTTTTACTCAAGCTTCATTACCTTTACTGTAACTAATAACCACCCGCAAACAGAATTCGGACTTTAGCTCCAGGGTAGGTCGATAATCCCCGAGTAAGCTTAAAAGTCTATGACGAACGTCTCCACAGTGTGATCGCGTTTGATGCTCGATGATCGATCATCGTGAGCTTCCGCAGATTCCGGGCCAACGCATGGCAATAGTTAGTTACTATGTAGGACGTGCTCGGACCAGGTCGCGCTGATGAAAAGTCCGAAAGCCGCCTCTGCAAGCCAGATCCATTACAGTGTCGTCATAGATAGTAGATGAGGTATCCGCAAGCCTCAATGGAATCATTATACATAGTCGAGGTAGTGTCCCATAGTAACAATGACAGAAATCTGCTGCTGTTCTGCTCTCTACGTTAACGTTAGACCCAAGGTCAAGGCAGCAAACATCGCAAATTGCAATGGCTGACGACCGGCCTACGCCCCGGGATGAAGATATCCCGGGAGGCTACCCTGAGACGCCCAGTGTTTACTCCATCTCCCAGGTAACCCCGACCGGCGCTGATACCTCCGACCGACTCGAGGCCGGCCTACCGGGACGTGATGCGTTGGCCCGTCCTGCAGCTTCTTCCGGCCACGGCACCCCGGCCACTCTTGGCTCGGCCGGCTTCGCAGGGGGTCTTGCAGGAGGTTACGCAGCCTCGGAGCGACCACCACAGCATCAGTCACAGGCACAGTACTTGGCAACCTCGAATGAGGGTCTGCAGCATCAAGTACCGGGACATACAGACCAGTATGCTACGCAAGAACAACATGGAGAGCGACAAGAGCACAATGTACCCCATACCGCAGCTCCCGTAGGCATTGCCGACGATCCAAACTCGTCTTCCAGCACCATTCTGCCTCAGCAAGACACGACCGACGACAAGACCACAAGATCTGTTGGTCTCGCAGCCGAGGACCGACCCTCACCGAGCGATGCTGCCTCCTCTTCGGAGGAACCCCAGTTCGCACCGCTCAAAACAAAGACAACTGAAGAAAAGAAGCGTCCTGGACTCGACAAGAAAAAGACCCAGCGTACCGAAGAGGATCTCTTCCGAGTCTTGTCGCGCCGAAAGACGAATGCAAGCATCCCAGCCGAAGAAGGGGAGGACAAGGAGGAGACCGAGGAGCTCGACCGGCTCATGTCGCGCATCTTTGGGCAGAAGCGCCAGCAACAGAGCGAAGAGGAAAAGACTCGCCACAACGGAGTCATCTTCCGCGATCTCACGGTCCGCGGCGTCGGCCTCGGCGCCAGCCTCCAGCCAACAGTGGGCGACTTCTTCCTTGGCCTCCCCAGAACGCTCGGCAAGCTCTTCACCAAGGGCCCCAAGGCTGCTCTTGCGAAACCGCCAGTGCGGGACCTCATCAGCAGCTTCGACGGCTGCGTGCGGCCCGGCGAACTGCTCCTCGTGCTTGGTCGTCCCGGCTCAGGCTGCAGCACATTCCTCAAGGCCTTCTGCAACCAGCGGGCGGGCTTTGAGGATGTGCAGGGCGAGGTCTCGTATGGCGGCACTGACGCTGCGACCATGGCCAAGACGTTCCGCGGCGAGATCATCTACAACCCTGAAGACGACCTCCACTACGCGACCTTGTCGGTCAAGCGGACCCTGCAGTTTGCGCTGCAGACTCGTACGCCCGGCAAGGAATCTCGACTCGAGGGCGAGACGCGCGCCGAGTACGTGCGTGAGTTTCTCCGTGTCGTCACCAAGCTGTTCTGGATCGAGCACACGCTCGGCACCAAGGTTGGAAACGAGTTCATCCGCGGTGTATCTGGCGGCGAGAGGAAGCGCGTCAGTATCGCAGAGGCCATGATCACTCGCGCGTCGGTGCAGGGCTGGGACAACTCGAGCAAGGGTCTTGATGCTAGCACAGCAGTCGAGTATGTCAAATCCATCCGCGCCATGACAAACATGGCCAACACCTCGACCGCCGTGTCTCTCTACCAGGCTGGCGAGACGCTCTACGACCTCGTCGACAAGGTCCTCCTGATCGACCATGGCAAATGCCTCTACTATGGTCCGTCTGAGCACGCCAAGCAGTACTTCCTCAATCTTGGCTTCGTGTGTCCCGAGCGCTGGACGACGGCCGACTTCCTCACCTCGGTGACGGACGAGCACGAGCGCAGCATCCGTCCAGGCTGGGAGGACCGCATCCCGCGCACCGCCGAGCAGTTCTCCGAGGCATACCGCGGGAGCGAGGCGTACCAGAAGAACCTCGAGGACATGCGGGACTTTGAGTCGGAGCTGGAGGGCCGCGCCGAGAAGCGTCGCCAGAACGAGTCGGACCGCACCCAGAAGAAGAACTACGAGATCTCCTTCTACAAGCAGGTCGTTGCCTGCACCCACCGCCAGTTCCTCGTCATGACGGGCGACCGCGCCTCGCTCTTTGGAAAATGGGGCGGCCTCCTCTTCCAGGGCCTCATCGTCGGCAGCCTCTTCTTCAACCTCCCCCAGACTGCCGAGGGCGCGTTTCCTCGTGGTGGCACGCTCTTCTTCCTGCTGCTCTTCAACGCGCTGCTGGCCTTGGCGGAGCAGACTGCTGCGTTCGAGTCCAAGCCTATTCTTCTCAAGCACAAGTCCTTCTCCTTCTACCGACCGTCTGCGTTTGCTATAGCGCAGACTGTGGTAGATGTCCCCATGGTGTTTATCCAGGTCGTCCTGTTCAACATCATCATATACTGGATGTCTAACCTTGCGCGCACGGCCTCGCAGTTCTTCATCACGACGCTCATCCTGTGGCTTGTGACCATGGTGACGTATGCCTTCTTCAGGGCCATCTCGGCATGGTGCAAGACGCTTGATGTCGCGACACGGTTCACTGGTGTTGCGATTCAGATCATCATCGTGTATACCGGTTATCTGATTCCCCCGGCCTCGATGCACCCTTGGTTCAGCTGGCTAAAGTGGATCAACTGGATTCAGTACGGCTTCGAGTGTCTTATGGCGAACGAGTTCACGGGTCTAAGCCTCGAGTGTGTCCCTCCGTACTTGGTTCCGCAGGGCCCCAACGCGCAGTCGCAATACCAAGGCTGCACGTTGGCGGGTGCCTCTCTTGGATCAACATCTGTCGACGGTGCCGCATATATTCAGCAGTCTTTTACGTATACCCGTTCTCACCTGTGGCGCAACTTTGGCTTCCTCTGGGCCTTTCTTCTCTTCTTCGTCTTCCTCACCGCACTTGGAATGGAGCTCATGAAGCCCAATGTTGGAGGCGGCGCCATCACCGTTTTCAAGAGAGGCCAAGTCCCCAAATCCGTCGAGGACTCGATCGAGACTGGAGGTCGTGGAAAGGGCGAGAAGAATGACGAAGAAGCTGGTCGTACTGCTCCAGTTCCCGAGGATGATAGTGCCGACCGAACCAAGAGTGATCAGCAGCTTAGCCAAGAAGTCGCAAAGAACGAGACCGTCTTTACGTTCCAAAACATAAACTATACAATCCCCTACGAAAAGGGCGAGAGGAAGCTGCTTCAGGATGTTCAAGGCTTTGTTCGCCCTGGGAAGTTGACTGCCCTTATGGGTGCTTCTGGTAGGTTACTCTGATTAACACCAAACGATACATCAGCTAACCGGCCATAACTAGGTGCTGGCAAAACCACGCTCCTCAACGCCTTGGCTCAGCGTCTCAGTTCGGCAAAGTCACAGGCGATTTCCTCGTAGATGGCCGTCCTCTTCCAAAGTCGTTCCAGCGAGCGACCGGCTTCGCCGAGCAGATGGACATCCACGAGCCCACCTCGACCGTCCGCGAGGCTCTTCAGTTCTCGGCCCTTCTGCGACAGCCCAAGGAGGTGCCCTACAAAGAGAAGATGGATTACTGCGAGACCATTATTGATCTGCTCGAGATGCGCCCGATTGCTGGAGCCATCATTGGCGAAGTCGGAGAGGGACTCAACGCCGAGCAGCGCAAGAGACTCACCATAGGCGTCGAGCTAGCCTCCAAGCCCGAGCTTCTGATGTTCCTTGACGAGCCAACCTCTGGCCTCGACTCAGGCGCTGCCTTTAATATTGTTCGTTTCCTTCGAAAGCTCGCCGACGCCGGCCAGGCCGTCCTCTGCACCATCCACCAGCCTTCCGCCGTCCTCTTCGAGAACTTTGACGAGCTCCTCCTCCTCAAGTCCGGTGGCCGTGTCGCCTTCCACGGCCCCCTCGGCCACGACAGCCAGAACCTCATCAAGTACTTCGAGTCCAACGGAGGCCACAAGTGTCCCCCCGACGCGAACCCGGCCGAGTACATGCTGGAAGCCATCGGCGCCGGCGACCCCGACTACGATGGCCAGGACTGGGGCGACGTCTGGGACCACTCTTCGGAACGTGATACCCGTGCCCGCGAGATCGACGACATGATTGAGCAGCGGCGCAACGTCGAGCCACCTCGGAGCCTCAAGGATGACCGCGAATACGCCATGCCTCTCACCACACAGACGTGGGCCGTCGTGCGCCGCTCCTTCGTCGCCTTCTGGCGCTCTCCCCAGTACATCTTTGGCCACTTCATGCTGCACATCGCCACGGGGCTGTTCAACTGCTTCACCTTTTACAAGGTGGGCTTCGCCTCGGTTGACTACCAGAACCGGCTCTTCTCCATCTTCATGACGCTCACCATCAGCCCGCCGCTGATCCAGCAGCTGCAGCCCGTCTTCCTCAAGTCGCGGCAGATCTTCCAGTGGCGCGAGAACAACGCCAAGATCTACAGCTGGTTCGCGTGGACGACCGCCGCCGTCGTCGTCGAGATCCCCTACCGCATCGTCGCCGGCGCCGTCTACTTCAACTGCTGGTGGTGGGGGGTCTTTGGCTGGCAGGCTTCGTCCTTCACCTCTGGCTTCGCCTTCCTCCTCGTCTTGCTCTTTGAGCTGTACTATGTGAGCTTTGGACAGGCCATTGCCGCGTTCGCGCCCAACGAGCTTCTCGCCTCTCTCCTGGTCCCCATCTTCTTCCTCTTCGTCGTCTCCTTCTGCGGTGTCGTCGTCCCCCCAGCTGGTCTCCCGACCTTCTGGCGTGAGTGGATGTACTGGCTCACTCCCTTCCACTACCTCCTCGAGGCCTTCCTCGGCGTTGCCATCCACGACCAGCCGGTCAGGTGCGAAGAGGGCGAGTTTGCGCGGTTCGAAGCCCCGCCTGACCAGTCGTGCAGCGAGTACGCTCAGCCCTACATCGAGCAGGCAGGCGGCTATGTGCAGACCGGGGAGGGTGGCATCTGCGAGTTCTGTCAGTACGCAACGGGCGACGAGTTCGGCGCTGGGTTCAGCGTGTACTACAGCAACATCTGGCGCGACTTTGGCATTTTCTGCGGATTCATCTTGTTCAACTACGCGGTTGTTTATCTGGCAACGTGGTGGAGATTCCGGGGCAAGAACCCATTCAAGGGACTGCTCCAGAAGCGCAAGTCTTAGACTTAGAGTCGTGTACATGATATGCGAGATATTGGTAATAATAATAGAAGATAATGAGCACTTAAGTTATAACGGGATCTATATGATATCCTATGCGTGTCGGCGGTTGAGGCAGGGAAAGACTGAAAGTGAAGACTATAAATCTTGTTTCCAACACTTTCAAGAGCTTTGGGACGTTGGCGATGTGATGTCTATATTTTATCACGGCCATTACATGCCTCTAGTCTAGCTTTGCATAATGAAATGGGTTGTGGCAGCTGGCATCTTCGGAATGCTGCTATGCTAGACACGGCGTCACACAGTCTCTCTATGGGTCTCACAGTAACAGTAGCATCTCAAATGCGAAACAATAAAACCTCCAATGTTACGAGTGATCAATTAGTTAGTCTAGCTTGATAAGTTGACTACACGGTAACTAACTAAGCAATAACATAGCTAACTACAGATCCCAATATGATCCCATCAGGCGGGGTAACGTTAGACCATGCACTAAAGCTAGCCCGTGAGCAAGTAAACAAAACTCCACGACTTGAATCTCACTCTTCCACGCAAGAATCATCATCGCCAACATGGCACCGTCACTAAAGACTGCGCTGATAGCTCTCGGGGCAGTGACCGCTATATCAATCACGCACAAGCTCGTCTCTTTCGCCTCGCTCTTCACCCGCCCCTCGTCATTCTCGCGATACGTCAAGACGGCCAACGGATCACCGCCATGGGCCTTCATCACCGGCGCTAGCTCTGGCATCGGCGCGGCCTTTGCTTTCGAGCTTGCGTCGCGCGGCTTCAACGTGGTCATACACGCCCGCAACCAGACAAAGCTCGAGTCCGTCAAGAAGGCCCTCCAGAACAGGTACCCTGCTTGCCAGGTCCGCGTCGTCGTCGCGGATGCATCGGATCCGGCCAAGGTGGACTTCCCGGGCATCGCGTCCTCGGTGTCAGACATCCAGATCAAGGTTCTCATCAACAACGTTGGAGCTACCATGCCCTCTCACCACTACTTCGACACCCTCGAGAGCTACAGCGCCGAGGAGCTGCTGGCCAGCGTCGGCGCCAACGCCACGTTTCCTCTGCTGCTCACGGGGGCCCTGCTGCCGAACCTGATAAGAGACCAGCCGGGGCTGATCCTCAACGTAGGGTCGTTTGCCGACATTGGGTTGCCCCTGTTCCCCAGCTACAGCCCCGCAAAGGCCTTCCTCATGAACAGCTGCGTTGAGCTGGGGATGGAGATGGCTTTCAAGAAGCGGGACATTGAGGTTCTGGGGGTCAAGGTCGTGCAGGTCACCGACACGGGCACCATCTACCTACCGTCTAGCTACCTGGTCCCGAATGGCCCAACATGGGTCAAGTCGGCGCTGGCTCGAGTGGGCTGTGGTAGGCCTGTTGTTGTGCCGTATCTGCCGCACGCTCTGCTGGTGGCGGTACTGGAGAACCTCCCTAGCTGGATTGGGGATCAGGTCAAGATTGATGCATCGGCCTCGTTATTGGGAGAGGATCCGACGGGAAGGCTGGCTCATGAGGCAGCCCTTGCGGAAGCCTCAAAGAAGAGCTCATAGGCGTGTCCCGGAGACTGAAGATAGAGGAAGTTAAGGCCTGAGCTGGTTCCAGGAAAAATGTTTCACCAACGACATAGCCCATATTGGATATCCCTCCTTTGCTATAGTATCACTACTGGGTCGCTGGTTAGCCTCTTTGAAATACCATGACGTTTCTATGCCAAGAGTTTAATCATCCCAAAGCAACTACTGAAAATACCAAAGGACTACATTACTCGTCTTGTGTACGATGACTTCCATCGCCATCGTCAAAATGCCTCTGGAGGTTATTGGTGAGATATCACACCGAGAGTTTCGAGCCCGCGAGTTTGCCGAAATCGTCTTCTCTCTCGTCTGATCAGCGGTTAAAGGCTACGGAGCGCATTTGATGGCGCACCTGAAGGACTACGTTAGAGCAACTTCCCCAGTCATGCACTTTCTGACCTATGCTGATAACTACTCGACTAGGTACTTCTAGAAACAAGGGTTTTTCAAAGAGGTCACACTTGAAAACTCCACCTGGATGCGGTATATTAAGCATTATAAGGGGGGGACACTTATGCAATGCTCCATACTCCCTCGAATCCGCTATGTCGAAGTTGGCATCATGCTTCTTAAACAGAAGGCAACGATACAGGCCAAGATCCGTCTCTTGAGTAAAAGCCACAACGCCCATCAACCGCCAGCGTAATGGGCCAACGATGCTGTTACTCCAATCAATCCACTGTCTATCATCATGTCATCAAATCCCCCACATAGGATCGATTAAAACATTAATCTTATTCTGTTCCAAAGGACCTGCTTGGTGTGGTCCAGGTTGGGCGTTGGGTGCCTTGATTTGATTTTGAGGCAGGCTATGGTACCAGAGATGAATGACAGACAGCAGCGATAATTCATCTAACTTGAGCTCTGGAGACCAAGACTGTAATTACCATACCATCTCTGTCGCTTTTGCGGTTCTCTGTATTCCGCTACCATACTGCTCACGTGAAACACTCTTCGCGAGAGATGAACTCCATCGTGTAAGTCTAATGGGGACTCATTCGCCAGACCACCAAGCACTGCCTTATATTGCACATCGGTCGCTTCCAGAGGACGAAAAAAACTAAGTCTGAAGCGGCTGATAAGGTTGGGAGTATGTCCGATGATAGAGCCACCTGTGTCCCGGCAATCACTGTCACTGTTGGCACTGCTGGCACTGCCAGGATCCAGAGCATTGGTATTGTAAACATTCGCCCAACGTCACCAGAGAAGTTTTCTCTCTACTTCAATTTATTTCTTTCAAGTGATCACCTCCGGTCTAATCCGCATCCTTTCTTTTCTCCATCAGCACTTAGGCTTTGGCCTTTCCTACAGGAGCCGCCCATTCCCGCACCACGAAGACACGCATCGCGGCAGTGAGACAAATCGCCTTCCTTTCTGCGATTACTTCTACTATATGATAGCAATGGAAAGATTTACAGAATCTGGAAAGTGCCGCAAGCGCTATGGCCGCGAATGCCTCATTTGCAAAGCCAGAATCATCGGTGCCAAAGCGGCACTTCACCGACACATAAACAGGCACTCGCGATTGGAAAAGATAGAGGTAAAGCCATCCTTTCTTCTTTGAGACTCAAGACTAACAGTCCAGGCCATCAACAGAGAAGTCACGCCTAAAAACTATCCCCCCCTTCCCACGAGGGACCCTGGCTTCGACGTATCCCTCGCCCAAGACATGTTCCTGTCGACTCCCGCCAAGCACCGTTACGCTGGCGGTGTCTTCACCGCGGGTCCTCTTGCTGGCAAAGGCCCCCTTGAGGGTATGCCCGGGGTATTTGAGCCATCTGGGCGGTTCAAAAAGAAGCTCAACTGGGTCCGAGCCGATCTCAACCCCCCAGCGAGTTCTGTTTCTCAGACTCAACGAAAGATCCTTGTAACTGTGCCTACTCCGAATAAGACCACCAAAGAAACTGCGACAAAGACTCCAGTAATGAAGCTGGCCCCCAAGCGAGATTGCAAGCAGAACTGAAGTTTTTGCCTCGACACTACGGGTTGCTGGCTAGGGCTTGGTACTGCACCTGGGTCTAAAACTTGCCTCCGGTGCCAGACAGTGATGACTCTTGCTAGCGATGCAGTGTTTCCTGTGAGTTTGCGAAAGAGGTTGGGAGCAGTATATCGATAGTGGAATTGATGTCGTACTCTGCTGTGGTTATAGACTAGACATTCCTATAGCCAGCACGAAACTTTATGCTGGATATACTTAGATGCACATGAATAAGACAGAACACAGCTTGTCAAGTCCTAGACTGCATTTGACTCGCCGTATCAAAGTAGTGTTAAGGCAGATGAGATGCTGAGAGGTCCAACTCCTGTTGTTGAGTGGTTGACGCTGATTCGTAAAATAGCTGTGAGTTTGTAATGATTGTAATACCAAACATGGCTATATTGCATCCCCTTTCGAAGTGAGCATTATTCTGAAGTCACCCGAAGTCACTTTCTTTTCTCAGCTAAGGGATGGAAGTACGGCACCAAGCTGTTAAGCCGATGTTTCGGGATCTAGATGAAGACGTATATCAGAAAGTTAAGAAACTAGTTTTGGGTTCTCTAGACAAGCTTGTTTCAATGGAGTTGAGTTTCCTAATAGAGCCGTGCCATTGACCTGCGACAAAAGGAAATACCTAGGTTGGCTCCCTGGACCAAACATTATGACAGATAAAGACGTCTCGTCGCTCATTCTCTGTATTCTAGTCCTTGCTCGTCTTATTGCTCCTCCCGAGAAAAGCATCTGGCGGCGGCCAAAGAAATATCCTTATGGTAGCCAAATTATGAGTGTCGTTGAGCTTTTTATGCTGATCGTAAAGGCAGAAGATGCTTTCCAACTGAAACGAGGTCCTAGGCCTACAGTAAGAGATAAGCCGTATCAAAAGAAGAATGGAGTCAGGTTTCTATTAAGCTTAAAATATAAAGCAGACAGGCAGCTACTATTATCATAGGGGAGCTATGAACAGCTTTCTAACTAAATATTAATCTATATATCAACTATATATTTTACTTGCCGTCCAAAAGATATGTTTTATAACTATGTAGAGAATGTATCCTCAGTTGTCTGCCATATGCCTTAGTCTAGCGAACTGCAGTAAAGCATCGCTGCCATTCACATTGCACGTGCTTCCCAGATTGCATCCATCACCTTTTACGATAAGGATGCGGGGATATAATTGCGATGAATGAATGACCTCATTGCTGGCATGATGTATTGGAGCGGTCACTGGCACGGTGGAGCATAGACTTGATTCTGCCGTGGCTGATTTAGGAATGTAAAGTAGAAGATACTTGATGATCTCATGATTGCGATGAGAGGGTCATCGAAGGACAACGTGCTACTTACCTATATAATACCGAACAAAGTAGTGTTGCTGTCACCTAAAACCTTGACAACCACATCCTGCATCTCCATCCCTTGCATCACCACCACAAACACAACCACAACACACATCCTCGCCATGTCAGACAAGGCCAGCAACCCACCCGGTATCAGCGGTATGACCGGCACCGTGCCCAAGGTCATGGATGCTCAGGGAACCATTGGCAAGCAGTTTACTGGTGTGTATTCTACTTATCAGGCAGAGGAACAACCGCTAATGATTACGCAGAGCAAGGAGCGCTTGGAGGAACGGCGCAGAAGGTTGGAGGACCTTTGGCTAAAGATGGCATAATTGGCAAGCAATTCACCACTGACGGTAGCGTTGGAGGAAGTGTCCAGAACATGATGGGCGGAGATAAGAAGGCATAATTACTGTGTCGTGAATAATTGAACAAGTTGAATCTATTCATAATCTGGTTATGCATCTTGACTGAGACTTGAGTATCGCCGTCACCGTTTTCCCACAGAGCAGTGTGGAAGATGGTTGGAAATAGCTTCACTTCTACAGGCCAAACATAACGAGACGTACATGTCAAATGTCACAAAGACGGGTGTTCCTGGAGCGTGCGTGCAGGGCCCAGCTGCCTATTCTCATGCAGAGTGTGTTGAGACAGCCGCAGGTCTCATTGTTCATCATTGTGACGTTGCCGTCACCGTCTCTGTGCGTCCATACAACTCTCAGTGATTGGTGTTTGCACTCCATGATGCGCTCTCAGGAGGAATTCTTCCGGTATGGCTGGATTTTGAGCATACCTCGCCCAGTTGCACCTGCGTGAGCACTGTTGGTTACGGACATGGTGACGATGTTGTGATGTTGTTGTTGACGCGCTCAATCATGTCAATGACCATTTAATCCGTGGCTTGAGCTGTGCTGTGCCTTTCATCCTTCTCCAAGAAACCACATTGGCCCAGTCAATGTGAGACTTGACACTGCAGTTCCATGCACGATACTTCTTAGGATGATCTTCTCGCTGGCATCAGCTTCTCTCCGAGTCTCTCGTCTTTCCTGTAAACCAGCGCTCAGACTAACATTCAGAGCCTACCTGTCCACCATGGCGTCTACTGACAACACCAAGTCGCAGCAGTTCTTTCACACTTCCGGAGCGACAGACCCAGTCTGGGTACACCAGGATCCCGTCTCGAATCGACCTTCATTCACCAAGCTCAGCTCTAGCATTGAGACCGATGTCTGCATCATCGGCGCCGGCATTGGGGGTATCTCCACAGCCTACGAGCTTGTCACTCGTGGTCGCGAAGTCGTTCTGCTCGAAGCTCGTGAGGTCCTGTCTGGTGAGACTGGACGCACAAGTGGACATTTGACGAATGACCTGGACGATGGGTACACCGAGATCGCCAAGAAGCACGGCGAAAACGGCGCCCGCGCTGCAGCAGACAGTCATGCTTGGGCCAGAGAGCGTGTCGGCGAGGTTTCCAAGGCCCTGGGTATTGATTGCGAGTACCGAAAGCTGCCCGCCTACGAGATCTCCCAGTACGCTGTTGGGGAGCAGAAGCATGATGAGGAGCTCAAACAACTACGAGAGGAAGAGGCCCCGATGCAGAAGAAGCTTGGAATCGACGTTACGTTCGAGGCATGTCATTCCTGCATCGACTCCCCATGAGTCTTGCGACTTGGCCATGGCAACGACTGACATCTGAACAGGAGAACTTGACCGTTCGCGGCTGGAACGGCACGGTTGATCAGCGAGGTGGACTTGTTCTGCGCAACCAGGCAGCGTTCCACCCAACAAAGTACCTCAACGGCATCCTCAAGTGGCTCAAAGAGCAGCCCAACTTTCGCTGCTACGACCAGACCCGTGTCATGTCTGTTGAGGAAAAGGGTATCGAGATCTTGGGTATGGGTAACAAGACAGTCGAAGTACAGACGTCCGACCAACACACCATTAAATGCAACAGCGCCGTAGAGGCGACTTGCGTTCCTCTCCAGAAGCTCAGCATCATTGCCCAGATGGAAACTTTGCGCACCTACTGCATCGCCGCCCGTGTTCCCAAAGGGTCGATTGAGGATTGTCTACTGTACGACCAGGCCGAGGTCTACAAGTACACCCGATTGACAGCATGCGACGAGGAGTCCGACTACCTGATTGTCGGCGGCTGCGATCACAAGGTCGGCCAAGAAGACACGACGACGGAGTTCCAGGAGTTGGAAGATTGGACGCGTGAGCGATTCTCCCAGACGGGGCAGGTTGACTACCGTTGGAGTGGCCAGATATTCGAGCCCGTCGACTTTATGGCCTTTATCGGTAAGAATCAGGGCAACGACCACGTCTATGTGATCACGGGAGACTCTGGCGACGGCTTGACACACGGCGTCTTGGCCGGTCGGCTCATCGCAGACGAGATTGACGGTGTCGAGAATTCCTGGGCCAGTCTCTATTCCCCGAAGCGCCTCGCTTCCATCGTCAAGTCTCTGCCGAGTCTGATTGCGCACGATGTGCAGATCAACGCGCAGTATAAGCGCTTCCTGCAGTCGGACATCAGCGACATTGAAGACCTTGGCCGAGGCGTCGGTGGTGTGCTGAACAAAGTGAGCAATCCACGATGTCCATGTGGTAGAGGACAATGCTAATGAGAGGAATCTAGGTGGGATCTACGCCGATGGCTGTGTACAAGGACGAAGACGGCAATGTGACCAAGTTCAGCGCCTTGTGCCCGCATATGAAGGGCGTCGTCTGCTGGAACACGACCGAGAAGAGCTTCGACTGCCCGGTGCATGGAAGTCGGTTCTCGAGGGAGGGAATCTGTGTCATGGGCCCGTCAAAGGGGAACTTGCAGCCTATGGACGAGAGCGCAAAGGCGGATCAAGAGTCGGTAGCTGGAAGCTAGACTACGGATAGGCCATCAGATATCGAATGGGATAAGCTATCTGGTATGTATGAGGATGGTAGAGAGTAGAGCCTAGCGGAGATGCTGTATGGCTTTGATGGATGTATAGCTTGATAGGCCACTGCAATCTGACCACAAAACTCATCATACCAATCCGGTTGAAGCTCGTCTGACAAGTTACGAGATACGCGTCTTGATGAATATCGTAGAGGTAGGTCATCATCACCAGGTTCCAGCTCCAACGCGCGGCTCAAATGTCGTCCCAGCACCAACCAGCTCGCTTACGTTAATCATCGCATCCAATCATACCTACGCTTCGTTACAAGGAATGAGAATATATCCGTCATCTCAGACCCAAAGTCCGCACCCCGAGCAATCCGATGCGGGGTAGGAGAAGCTGATGACGCCAGCATTGTTTGTTACCATCATCACTATCTGGTGTTTTATATAAGAGTTGGACGCATCATTATCCCCCCTAGAGCATCATTTTGCATTGACTGTTTCTGATATTTAACGATAATAGACGTCTCGTAGTGTTCGGATTATCATCCACATCGTCTGTACACCGATAGATCATCTCAGCCAAGATGAAATCAATCGTGGCGCTCACCCTCGCCACAGCCACCGCGGCTATTGTCCTCCCCGAATCCTTTGATGGAATCAACCACCTCAAAGACGAGATCAAGCATGTCCCATCGGACATCTCTTCCTCCCTCAACAAAGCAGTAGAGCATCTCTCATCCAAAATAGCCAACGCCATCAACGCGCACGGCCAGGATCATGACATTCTCGGCTCCTTGTCCAGATCAGAGTACAGCATCGACCTGCAGGGCCATGACTACTCCGACTACACCATCTACGAGCTCATCTCCAAGAGCAACTACACCGAGGAGTTCTTCAACCTCGTAAAGGACCACAAGAAGGTGGGCCACCTTCTCAACGACACAAACGCCAACTTGACCCTGTTTGCACCCATCGACGAGGCCTTTGAGCATATCCCCAAGGATCCCGAACATGAGCCCAGCGACGAGTTTGTCGAGAACGTGCTAAACTACCATATTGGAATTGGTGAATATCCCGCTGGCAAGATCCTCGTCACACATACCCTGCCCACTGCCTTCAAGGAGTCTTGGCTCGGTGGTGAGCCGCAGAGACTCCGGACCAGCGTTGGCTTCTCTGGTGTGAGAGTCAACGTTTATAGCAAGGTCGTCGCCGTGAACATTGTAAGCAGTCTGCAACCCTGCTCTTGAATAAGCATGAAACTCACAGCAAATTCAGAAAGCCAAGAATGGCTACATCCACGCCGTGAACAGGATCCTCGTCCCCCCGCCCATGATCGGCCGTGAAATCAGCCTCTTCCCGGCTCAGTTCTCAACCCTTCTTCTAGCTTACGAAAAGACCGACTTTGTCAAGTATGTCCACAACGTCAAGATGATCGGCAGCACCGTGTTTGCCCCCTCCAACAATGCCTGGCAGCGTCTCGGTCCTCGAGCAAATGGTTAGTCCTCCATGGCCCTTTCACGTGGTAACCCGCAGCTGACATCTCCCAAGCCTTCCTCTTCAACACGGAGACTGGCAAGAAATACCTCAAGGCTCTGCTCAAGTATCAGATCGTCCCCAACACAACTGTCTACAGCGACGAAATCTACTACGGCGACGAAAAGGACAGTGGTATGTCCAAGAAGCTGAGAGAGTCCAGTGGGGACTTCCACATCGAGCTTCCCACCCTGCTTGAGAAGAGCGTCGGAGTCGATATCCACAGCTGGAAGGGCTTGACCACCATCATCGTCAACGGAGCCGTTGTTGTGGGCTTCGAGGATGGTATCGCTAAGAACGGTGTCGTGCAGGTGGTTCGAAACGTCCCGATCCCACCATGCAAGAAGGGCGGGTCATCCATGTACGTGGAGGGAGAGATTGAGGTGGATGACTTGAAGGAGAGACTGCACGAGTATCTCGAAGACGAGGATGACCAGGACTGGACTGGTGAGTTGTAAAAGATATCACGTACAAGGAGGGATAACTGCAGCAGATGACATGGGGCAATATGTCACTGAGTCATGAAACGGGAGGCTTTATGAGTGAAGCGGTCGGCAGCGGCCCGATAGCAAGCCAAAACTACAATTCTTAAGCTATATTTCAACATCTCAACTCTTATTCTAGCGGGCTCATTCTCCGACCAGGCCCTTAGAAATTGCCCCAACCAGACAAGTCTCCCGACCATATCCATCAACGTGAAGTCTCTGCGCGCGCGAACCCCCGTGCTGAAGCATCCCCCACAACGGTTGACCCTAGCAGTTCGAGCACCACATACCGGGACAAAGTCACGTCAGCGCCAACGGGCCAATAGCAAGAGCTTCTCGCAACCAGGACTATCCTCAGCCTAGGCATGATCAGACTGTTCAACTATCAAGGCGACGGCCTTACTACCATGCATCCCGGGATGACGCCTTCTGCTCGTGCTTCCGCGTGCTGCAGAGTGGCTCTGTCTGAGTAGTATCAGGGCCACGCTGGGTATAATGGCATTGACGACATTTACATGCATGATGGTGAGGCACTTGGATGTTTCCTTTATTGGCTGTCGCAACGAACTGTGGCCAACTAACTGACGGTAGCCTGTCTGATAATCCTCCACGCCGTGGCGAGTCGGGCCTAAAATCTGGAGCCGATATAAGAACGCATCTAGCGCTCTCTAGAGGTGGCGGCATATAAGCTTAACCTTATGTTTGATTCCCCGGAAGGCGGCTACACTTAGTGAGACGGACTAGCTACGTTGTTCTTCGACATGGCAGACATCACGAAAGACGTTTCCACCGAAAAGGTGAAGGGGACGGACGAGCCGGCGGTCGTGTCTGATTCCGATACACCGGTCGTGACCCTTGTTCAGGAGACGCCCAAGAGGAGCTGGAAGTCGTACATCTGGGATACGTTTGACAAGTCGCCTGAAGAGCGGAGGTTTCTGTTCAAGCTCGATGCTGCGTTGATGACATTGGCGTCTCTGGGTTACTTTATCAAGTATCTCGATCAGGTAAGTTCAGACGCTGGAATGAGAACGAACGCAGTGCTTACAGTACTTGACAGGTCAACATCAACAATGCCTTTGTTTCGGGGATGAAGGAGGACATGAATCTGCTGGGAAACGAGCTGAATTACATGCAGACATGCTGGACCGTTGGATACGTAATTGGCGAGATCCCCAGGTAAGTTGGAACCGGGTCTTGTTATCAGACAATTAGCTGACCAGTCAGTAATCTGCTACTCACGAGAATCCGGCCGAGTATATGGATTCCTATCTGCGAGGTATGTGTTTGGAAGATGCGCGAGCAGTTTGCGGACAGTTGTTAACAATGGACACCAGGTAACATGGTCCGTCCTGACCATCCTGCTATGCAAATGCACAAACGCAACACAGCTATACGTGCTCCGTTTCTTCATCGGTCTCGCCGAGAGCACATTCTACCCCGGCATGCAATACATCATCGGCTCTTGGTACCGGAAGGACGAGCTAGCAAAACGCTCCTGTCTGTTCCACGCAATGGGAAACGTCGGCTCGATGGTATCCGGGTATCTCATGGCTGGCTCGCACAATCTCGACGGCGTCCACGGCTTCCAGGGGTGGCAATGGCTGTTCATCACAAACACCATCGTCTCTCTTCCCATCGCCATCTCCGGCTTCTTCTTCCTGCCCGACTTGCCCGAGATCACAAAGGTGTGGTATCTCACAAAGGACGAGATCGCCCTTGCGCAGAAGCGGATGCAGCTGGAGGGACGAGCGCAGAGGTCGCCCTACACCAAGTCCAAGTTCAAAAAGATCTTTTCGAGCTGGCACATCTACGCCCTCGTCATGATCTACATCCTCTTCAACAACGGAAACGGAGGGAACTCGCAGCCGGCGTTTTCGCTCTGGCTCAAAGACCAAGGCTACTCGGTGCGGGAGATCAACCTGTACCCAACCATCGTCGAGGTCATCAGCGTCGTCACCACCCTCATCTACGCCTGGACGTCGGACAGCCTGTTCCGCGGAGCGCGCTGGCCGGCCATCGTCTTCTCCGGACTGGTCAAGATCATCGCGTACGTGGGCCTCACGGTGTGGAGCATCCCGGACTCGTTCAAGTGGGCGTGCTTCATGCTCTGCGGCTTCGGCGGCGGCATCAGCGGCCTCACGTTTGCGTGGGCGCACGAGATCTGCAGCGACGACAACGAGGAGAGGGCGCTCGTCACGGGCGCCATGAACCAGATGGCCTACGTCTTCCAGGCTTGGCTGCCGCTGGTTATCTGGCAGCAGGTGGAGGCCCCGAGCTATCCCAAGGGATATCCGACCATGGTTGCCATGGCTGTGGCTCTGATAGGGAATGCGTTTGTGATACGGTATCTGCATAAGGGGCAGCAGCGAGGACGTAAACATGCGCTGGCTGGTGATGCTTAGGGAGTCTGGTGCCTGTCTATTATATGTAACTGATCTATATAGACTTCTGCTACTGGGAACCCATGAACCACAGTTCTTTTTCCACCAGCCACATATACTAATCTATCATATGATAATCACCATGATCAGCCAGTCGTAGTTGAATACCCAGCATCAACTAATATCATGCGGCTAGTCACCGCGCGCTTCCACCACTCGCCAAGCTTTTTACTATCCCTACATAGTCTCGGAGTATACTATTTCGTCCTACTATGATCCTTGGAGTAACGTGAACTAGCTGTCGATGACTATGTCTGCTATAGTACCACCAATGGGCCACTCCAACCATGAAAGCTAACGATATCGTGCAATAAGCTCTAGTCCTAGCATAGCAACTACACAAATGTCTCAAATTTCCACAATGCTTCCTCGGCGTCCCATAGCTCGCCATACATGCATCCCTGAACATAGCACCCGCCAACATACACCCAATCCTCTCCACCAGCAGCTTTTGCAACAAAGGGAATCCTACTGCCCTGAAAGATGCCGATGGAGTCACCCGGAAGCGTTGTCTCTGGAACGCGACCCATGCGGCCGCCCTCTGACACAAAGAAAGGTTGCATAGGAGTCTGCGCGAACGACGCTTGGAACGGATCGATCAACTGACCCAAGATGGCCGCATACAGAATATAACGGCGGAGATTCCTTTCCCATCCCCTACCAAGTGTTATTTTCAGGTATAAGTAGTAGTACCCAAAAGACATGGACAACTCCTCTGGGCCCGTCCGATTATAGGCCAGAATGCGGCAGAATCGGTCGAGTGAATGTCCCAAGGTGGCCTCATGATTGAATTCGAGGGTCGGACACACAATGGATCGCACATTATCGATAAAGCGAATGATCCCTTTCGACTCGATATAGATTGCTTCGTACGTGCCTCGTATCCTCTGCGCCAAGGTTGGTATCCCGTCTTTTTCCTTGTGTAGTTTGATCCTCTGCTGTGTATACGGAGGAACAATAGTTTTGATTTTGTCAAAGATTCTGGCCTTGATCTGCAACCCCCGGATCTAGGCACTAACTAGTAAGCACTTGACTATATAACAGTCGGGTGTTGAACATTTTTGAGTCTGTGTAGTGCGTACCTTGGGGTATAGGTAAGGATATTTGGGTGAGACCAAGAAAGTATCTCCATTCTCGTTCTCAGCGACAACGTTGAGTTCAGGCAGCGGGATAGTCAAGCCCTGCTGGGCCAGACTCATAAGTAGCCTGTTCGTGGAGTATGCAGTACCTATCTGGATGCTGTTCTTGGTACCTGACAGAAGATTCGGAACCCAAGAGGGAAGCTGGACCTGTTGCTCAACCTGGTCACCGTGTAGCTCATTTCCGTTGCAGGCCAGGTAATCAAGACCACGAGATAACCGGAAGTCCAAGGGGCCTGCATCTACCAGAGTCATCAGACCGACCTGGCATGCGACGTCTCGCAGCGTTCTAGAGTAGTCAACGAAACCTCGGGGGAGCCCTCTCACGATACCTGCCAATGCAAAGTACCGATCACGCGCGTCTGTTGCCATCATCCCTCTTGTTGCATCCATCAGAGACCAAATAGGAGCTAGACTCTGGTCGTCGTATTCGAAATAACAGGAAGCCACATATTCAGCACAGAAGCTGTATGGCGTATAATTCGTCACAAGAAGTACGGTGAGATTGTCTTGCCTAGCAATTCGTTGGGCAAACCAGAACATGATAACAGGGTTCGCTGTGATCTTGCCGCGCCATATCAGAGGATCTCGAGAGACTAAAAGCTCCTGGATAATCCAGATCCGGGAGAACCAAGCATGATGCAAGACGTCAAGTATACTTTTCCAGAATACCTCATAGTCTCTAATCGGAAGAGCTCCGGGGCACATTTCGTCGTATGCATAAGCGTATATATTCCTGCCCCGTAAATCATCATCTCGACTGTACTCTTGATAGAGCGCTTCGGCCACGTGAAAGGCATCGATATCGCCTGGCTGAAGCGGACCCAGCCAGATGATTGTGCGGAGCGCGGATTTGTAGATGTCTATCATCATCTGGACCTGCGTCGTCTTCTCAGTGGTATCAGACTGGTTAATGGATATTGCATCCGCCCATAACCCTCGAGGCGAGCCTCGCCGACGGTACTCATCGAGGGCCTCATACAAGTTCCGACCGACGCTGAAATCGCATCCGTTGCACTGTATGGAGAACCTTGGCATGTGGTCGCCCCAGGCGTATGATAACGCGTCGAATACGGCTGTTTCGAGAGGTTTTTCGACGAGCTGGATCTCAAGCGGTGAATCGGGCGACTGGTGGGAAAGTAGAGGCTTGATGTAGAGTAGACGAATACGTCGGCCTGTCAAATGTGGTCCATACTTGAAAGGATCTCTTGGGGGAGCCATTGCTACAGTTATTCTTGTTCCTTTAGGCCAACATGAGATAGTTAGAGGCGAGGAGGACAAAGACATGTGAATTTATACACGGAACCATGCATATTTGGCCAATGAATGGTGCTTGTTATGCAGATCTAACCTGTTAACTAGCCGCCAGCCTTGTTGAGTGCCTCGTGAGGGGCCCAGCAGAGGCACAGCCTTGAATAAGGCTGATTCACGCTGTTCATGGCTGAAGCCGCAATCACCGTCGCAAGGACTGTAAGTCTGCCTTGCTGGCGGTAAAAAGGTAAAGAGTGCCATGGAAATAGACCCAACCACCAGAGCTCGTAGTATCTTACATGAGCAACCAGTCTCACGGTGTTGCTTCGATACGGACCAACACCAGCCAGATAGTCTCTGCTCCCAAATCAACAAACCCCGGAGGTTGAACCTCCAAGTTAGCAATATGGTCCTTCAAAGCATTGAGCGGCCCCTCAGCTTCTTCACCCTTCCCGCTTTCACTCGATCCTTCGAGCAAAGCCTTTACAGAGACGCCGATGATTTCAGAGAGCTGCTCCGTGTTAACCAAGCTCGCATGCAGCCCTCGCTTGTTGAACCAGTCTCTGTTGGCGACCGTCACATACGCAACAGCTCGCTCTGCGGGAGTCTTTGGCTTTCGAGACACGGCGGCGATTGTATGTGCCGGGAGACTGGCGATGGTTCCAGTTGCGCCCAGGGCAGCCGAGACGGGTATGGAGATGGCACCGCCGATGATGCCAACCGTGGCCCCGACGATGTTTCCGCGCTTCGCCTGGTCGCCTATGTTCTTCCCGACCTGCTTGGTGTGCGAGGCCACGCCCTTGAAGAAGCTCGCGGGGTGTTGGCCAATCTTCTTGGCCACGTCCCCTGCGTGGCTGACGGCGCGCTCAGAGACCTTGGCGGTCAAGAAGGCAGAGACCGTGTCCAGGAAAGACGCCCATGCAGCTTGCGTGATCCCATGGCCCAGGAGAGCGGGCGCGTAGGCGGGCAGAAAGAGAGCCGTGGAGGCCGGGCTTGTCTGAGGAATCACGATGGGCGCCTGAGAGCTCGACGACGCCTCCGAGTAAGAAGGCGGCGGGGCATCTGTAGAGGGGAAATTGAAAGGCGAATCTGCTGTAGGACGCGCAGATCCTTGGGTATCGGAGGATTCGCCAGGGAGGGAGTTGTCATGTCTTGGTTGAGCGGCTGCTGATGAGGATGGCTCGCCTGTCCCATACGCGGGAGGGGCCTCACTCTCCTCAACGGGAGCTTTGTTGGCGAGATGTTCAGCTTCTTTCTTCGACGACATGATCGTCGTTGATATATTGCGGGCGATGGTTGATGCCAAGGAAACTTGTCTCTGAGTAAAGCGGCGTTGAGAGATTTTGTGTAGATAGATAGCACTGTCGTCAGCTGACTCCTCTTCGGCTAAAACGGCATCTGGAACGTGAGTGTTGAGAAAGACAACCACTAAAGGACGATAATAAATATCATATTGACTCTTGAACTGTCAAGGATGTCTGGAGCGGTTCTATATAATTACAAGGCTTTGAAGTGTATGTTCCTTGCTTCTGTACAAAGGTAGTAGCTATAGGTTGGCAAACCAAAGAGCTGTTGGCTGCGTTTTAACCCGTCATTTCAGTATCTTGGTGCACTCCTTGACTCTTATATTGGCAATTCGGAGTCAGGCTGTACCTCAAGGAAAACCTCATGTCAATGTTTGTTAATCTGTCTCGACCAGCCGAGTATGGTGAAAACCAAATAAGGAAATGCAAGCAACATTGTAGGAAGTCGAGGACACAAGTTATATCTGGCCCGCCTTAGATGGTCCAAACATCCCATGATTAAAGAACCGGTAATGCTCAAGCATTCAAGGTATCGTAAATTTCAAGAATATTCTGGAGATATCCTATGTCATGAAAGAAGCTTCCTTATTTAGACAGGCTCTATCCTGTGCAAGGGAGTGATAACGCTGCAAGAGATCTGTCTTGGACAGAGCTCCTTGATCTGAATACTGGTAGTGAGCGGCCAGTGCATTCCCCTGAATCACAACATCTACAAGAAGTGGTTAACCAGCAGAAACAACATGAGCTCGTGCGGGACTTGACTTACGACGATGCTGCTTCTTGGGGATGTCAAAAACCAGCAGATCCTCGTCACCTCGACCTTTTGGCCAGTTCTCGGGATCGGTATCCACGATATCGTCGCCTGACACGCATATGAAATTGATCCTGATGCGATCTCCGTACATGACCCATGGCTTGTCGAACTTGTAAAGGTCCAAAGAGTCGTTCTCGATGTTCTCGAGCAGCGAGTAATGCATCTGCGCAGCGATAGCCCAGTTCTTATAGCTGTCGCCCCAGACCTCGTACTTGAGCTTGGAGACGGGCGTTTGATACATGAGGGACTCATCTGCCACCCTCAGCCATCTATGGTTGGGGTACGGCGGCGGTTTCCTGTCGAGTTTCCATGTGAAATCCTTGGGGCCGTCCCAGAAGCCGTGCTGGGACGGTTTCCAATAGTCGGTGCCGTTCATCACGTAACTCGGCTGCTGCGGCTCGGGGAAGTATGGATGAAGGGCACCCATGCGGTAGTGCATGAAGCCTAGTGGAGGATTGTTGATAATGTTGCCGGAAACAAGGAAGTCGTCGGGGTTCTCGATTTTGTGGTTGACCATGTTGGGAATGGCATCGTCGTCGATCCAAAGCTGGAGGGTTAGTTAGCCGGTTAGCGTTGCCTGTCTCGGTATTGCAATTAGCCCTACGTACAATATCGTCGTCAATTTTGACGTAGTACTTTCCACGCTCCAGGTGTCGCCAAGCTTTCCAGTACGAGTATGTGGACAGGCGGCCTTCAGGGATGACCTTCTTATGTCTCTTCGGGTTGTCGGCGATTATCTGGTCGAGATAGGCGAGATCGTCCTTGTTCTGGGTGTTGACAATCCAGAGAACTTCATCGAGCCAGCCTCCATTGTCGACCATGTTACGCTGTGATGGAATCTGTTACAACCCTGGCCCCGATGCTGATTCTGCTCGCGTACTAACCTCGAGATAGCATCGCATGCTCGACACCCTGCTCTTGCGACCATAAAAGATCAATCCGCTAACAACGACACCTGCAGGTTTGACAAGGGGCTTTCGCGCGGGGACCTTGGTGAGGCCCGAGGAGGCCCATGGACTCGGAAGACGAGACGAAAGCTGCGACTGGAGGAAGAAGCCGGTCAAAGCAAGACAGCAGCATACAATAGCGGCGATTCGCAACGTCTTTTGCCGATTCTGTATCCGCAGAAGGACCCCCATCTTGGCGAGCGGCGCTGAGGCAGTGAGGTGGTAAAAGAATGAACGGTTCAGAGACAGACGCAGGGCTGCCCTTCGGCTGGGGCAGTACCTAAGTTAAGTTAAGCTATTATTTATCTCTCAGACAAACTTCAGGGGGTAACTAAAATGGCGATCGAGTTGTTAGACTGGAAAAAACACAAAGTGGCTGGCTGGAACGAACCAGAGTCATTAGTTTCAGACATTATCTGGAACTATTGAAGTTAGCCCGTCTAACGTTTAAAGGAGCGCGCCATCGCCTCTGTTGGTGCACGCCGTTTCCCTTTTATCCAGTAGAAATCTGAAGATAAGATAGATTAGAGGACAACTTACATAGAGTGGCTGAATTGTTGGACTTGGCCAGACTCTGCTATTAACCAACTAGCGTTACGCGGGGGCCTCGGTTCGAGTGATTGAGTCAATAGAGAGGAGACTTGTAACGGCGAACACTAACTAACTAATCTTTGGTTTTCTAAGTTAGCAAACGGTTGATATCCGAGCTCTTCCTATAGTCCAGCAATGAGAGCCTGGATGTCTAGATGTATAACGTAGAGCTCTACATTCTGCCAGCTTCAGGATGTTGTTCGTATGTCAATTTAGCGAACCCGAGAGGAGACATGAGCCTCGACCTCTAGACAAACATAGCAGCCAAGCATATGTCAACGATAAGAATATTTATTCGGGTCCGAAGCTGGCGAGTTTAATGAAGCTGCCCCGGAAATACGGATTTCTCAAGATCAATATGTATCCCAATAAATCCTGCAGAATATGGTCGTATCTTCTACCCAGATTGCCTTTTCTGTATCTAGCCAGTGTACGAGGCTGCGTAAGAGAGAACTTGTAAAAATACAACTATATCTCTATACGTTGATGCGTTTTCTGTTTCGAGGATATGACTCATTGGCATTCACAATCAAGTGAGACCAACGGCATCATCACCTAGCTGAGGCCAGATACTTGAGCTACATCTTTGAGTCTTTCCAAAGCATCATATTCCATCCTCCAATCATGCGAACAGGATCAAACACAGTTTCTTCAGGGTAGTCTGATCTCATTCTATCACACCTAGACTCGTCAACGCGTCTTCCGGCGATCAGCTCACTCAGCTGACCTCTGTTTCACAAACCTTTGACTCCGACCTTGAGGAGCCAAGGGTCGGAATCGATTTGTTTCCGCAGCTCGCCCTTGGCCAAATCACTGACATCCCACGTCGACCACACGAACCGGCCGTGCAGAAACTGGGCTTCCGGTGAAGCAGCCCACACAGCGAAGCCACCGGGGATGTTCTCTAAGTCTTGTTAGCCCTCAACTTCATCATCCCTGAGTTACACGTACCATCTGTCCAAGGCAAGGTGTCCTCGGTATATCCGGCCATCTTTGCCGACTCTGTGAACACGACCGAAGGGTGGAAGGATATGACTCGCATCTTCTCTTCTGGGGTGTCTCGTGCGATTTGCTGCAGCACACACGTGAAGGAGTTCTTGGTCAATTGGTATCCAGGCATCTGAGGCGCACTGTCCCATCGATGGATGTCCTGAGTCGAGACGAACAAGCAAAACTATACGCACAGGTCGGTCAACTCTAGCTCATTTCAATGAGGTTTCGGCTTTTCCCTGTCTCACCTTTTGCCCAGAATGTTGCGGCTGGTGATAGAACTTCTCCACAAAGTATAGAGGAGCATGGATGTTGTTCTCGAAATCTTGCCAGAGCCTGTCGGCACCTTGCTCTAGAATCGGCTTGAGCTCGGGGTACCCAACGACATTCAGCACCAGGACGTCAATTGCTACCTTCACTTGCTCGAGGCTGGCCCAGAGCTTCTGAGCCTGGTCCCTAGCCGAGACATCGCATGTGCGTCCGGTGATGTTCGTCTTGGGATAGGCTTCGTTGAGTTTCGAGACGGCCGCGTCAAGAACATCTGCACGACGCCCGAGGAGTATTACTGAGGAGGCGCCGGCGATGCAGTAGTTGCGGGCGATTGCATGGCCGATGCCAGCAGAGCCTCCGCAGACGAGGACGGTTCTTCCGGCTTGAGATAGCTCTGCACGCTCAGGCGATATGGCTTCATATGGTTTGTTGTGTACACGCTTTCTCTCATTAGCTATTGTCCCAAGGAAAAGATGCATCATTTCTTCTCACAATTGTGTTACTGTTGATAGTTGCGGTAGCCATTGTTCTGGTTGATGTATATAGATCGAGGTGGCTCTGTAGTTTGAAGATGCAAGAGGAATCAAGTACTGGAGGTCCGCACAAGAGGTATATATAGTCATAAGAAGACCATCAAAGCATCAACATATCTATCTCTATTATGAAGCTATATAGGTGTATCTATAGAGCGAGTATTTGTCCCAAAATGGACTAGCTAGCTGTCACACCCCAGCCCGCCTCGCTTGAAGCCCGCTGTTAGTGCTGACCTCTTAACTTAGTAATGGGAGGAGTCCAAGCAATACCTTACCCTTACCCTTGGCGATTCTCACCGTTCTTCAAGTAACATACGGAGTACCATGATGTTGATTCTACCCTTTGTTCTAACGTATCAGCAACATAGTGTTCTTCCAAAGTCCCATCCACTTAGCACCGCGTGTATAACCGCGACTCTTGAGGTTGGAGATGGCCAGATTAGGCGAGGTCCATGACGCCACTGCCCGGCCAAGGACACGGAGAGAACATACACGCAGCCGAACGGGTTGTCTCACATGCAGAAAGCGGCACAGAAGATGTGACGAACAACGTCCTGCTTGGTCAGTGCATCCCCCACACTTCTTCCGTTTCCAGATGAATATACGCCTCCCTGTCAACTCTCGCCCCCATCCTTTCAGCTGTCATGTACCCATATTGACCGTTGACTTGAGTGATACAGTGGAAACTGCGTGTCAACAAGTAGATTGTGCGAGTACTCTACGCCGGGACTTCCTCTTCGCGAGCGGAGAAAGGCAACCCTACCTGGAGAGCAGCAGCCATGGGTACCGACGAGAGGGATGAAATTGATATCCTTGCCCCAGACCCTCAGGCCGAGTCCATCTCATCCAATAAGCATGCCCTTCAAGTCGGGCGAGCTCTTTCACTATTGTAAGGGTATTTAATTGGGTTACATTGGGCTATGCTGAAGATGTCAGTCTACGAGCTCGAGGATCCTGTTGATCTTGCGCCGCGGGAGAAGCGGCAGGACTTGTAAGTTATCACAGAGCCCAAAAATACGCCCAAGGATCTCCTCATATACTACAGGTTATCATCTGTTATGCAAAGCCCTGATGCACTGCGAAACACAATGCTGGTTGCTGGCCTGCACTATGCATGGAATGTGGGCAATATACAGGCATTCGAACCGACTCTTCTCTTTCACAAAATCGAATCCATGCGCCTGATAAACAACTGGCTTGAGAGCTCACGCCTAAAGGCGTACTCTGTGTGTATCAGACAGATTGCTACACTCTGTTTTACCGAGGTAAAGATTGCCACGCCTTTATAAAGTAGCCGAAGAAAAATTGTTAACGCTGAAAGTGTGCCCTTGGCAATGTTGCAGCTGCCGAGACCCATCTTAACGGTTTGATGAAGCTTATGGACTTCCACACTCCGCCGACTCTGGATGGAGAGCATAGCTTGAGTGTGGATGATGAACTTTCGAACCGATATGTGGTACTGTAGGTGTTCTTGTCCCGTCTTTCAATCATCCTACTGAACTCAAGAGCAGCACATACAACTTCATATACGGCTTCAAGAGCCGTCTCCAAGACATTCTTGAAGAGGATGATAGTATGGATCCAGGTCAGAGGCCTACGCCCGCCAAGGTCGAGGAACTCATGCATGCATGGCATAAAGAGGAGTTCCGTGGCCTGGAAATTAGATTAAAGGCCATGAAAATGCTTCCCTTCTTCTTTAGCCCACTTCCACCAACGACCAAGTTCTGTGCCATTGATGCCTCACCCATGTTAGACTGTTTGATCAGTCTCACTGAAACTTCTCGTCTCAGATTACACCGATCAGTAGATTCTCAGGCCCAACAAGTGGTGTGGCTCGAAGGTGCTGCAACTAGGCTACTCCTCGCTTTTGTTGGAGGTCATATCGAATCGCTTTCCGGAGAGAACAGCACAGGACAGCGTCGAAACCGAGTAGAGACATCATGGTCTGGAATTTCCACTGCCACAGGACTCTATCTGCATGCAGTTCTAGGATTTTGGAACGCGGGACAGCCGATCGAGCCTCAACTTCATCGTCGGGTCTTGGCGATCCTGAAACGCGACCTCGATCACAGTCGCCGAGAAGCAGACAGCGGTTCTCGTCCCGTCTTGGATCTCTGGTTCTGGAAGGCCTTCAACGGAGCATTCAGCTTGGCAAAGTCTTTGAACGAGTGTGGCCAGGGCGTCTTGGGCCCCTTACAACGACCCTTCCAGGAACTCATTCGCGGATGGAGCGACAGAACAGGAATTACAGAATGGTCCAAGGCGAGGGAAGCATTGGTAAAGATTGTCTGGCCTGAGAGGTTTGATCAGGAGAGCTTGGCTGAGACAGTATGGACACAGAGTATCTTGTAATGGCTTTGAAACATGCTCTGGAGAGCCGAGTCTAGCGCTAGGGTTGTTCAAGACTGTCTTCCGTAGGCTATCTCCCTGAGCAAGAAACACAGAGGCGTAGTTGATGATGCCCTGCCATGTATAACTATGAACTGGTCTGTGATTTTATCACCTCTCTAACCACTTGCCATCCAATACTTTGGTTGTGAAACTCACTTTCTTCACCGCCGATAGCAAAAGACCACTTCTTAAGAAACCACGGTGCCGCCTCCCAGCTCTTCATGTCCCAAGGCGGATAGCTGCTATCCCTCCCTCGAGCCTCCAGCTGGCCTCGCCGCCAGATAGTCAAGCCCCCCCGCTCGTAGATATCGAGCTTTAGTTCCCAGGTATTGAAGATATGGGGCATTGCTGCGGACAGCATGATGGCTCTCTCGCGAAGAAACGGCAGTGGGATCAGGTCCAGGCTGACATGGTGTGGAATGAGGACCTGTGCCAAGGTTGGACGGAGGTGAGTGGGAATACTGCTGTTGTCGAATGAAGTAGCCCAAGCAGCGCTCGATTGTAAGAGCTCGGCTGGATCGAGGCCTGAAGAGATATCGGGCTGATAAAATGGTGAGATGTACTCGGATGTGCATCTTCCAAGCCTTTCTAAGTCGACTCCTAGAGAGAGAGCGTTTTGCATCACAGCACTGCGTAGATTCGTCGTTAGAAACTGGCGCATATTCATGAATAGGTCTGGTAACTGTGAATCTCCATCGTCTTTGTGATTTTGGCATGATCTTGAGGCACTCCACTCTGGCGTTGAGAGTTGGCCAGATTTGCTCAGTGCTTGGTTAATGGTTTCTGGGTCGTTCTTCTCGTCCTGATACTGATCTGTAGGACCTATAGTCGATATATCACCCCAAAAAGGGATGATGGAGCCATCAAAGCTCGTTGATCTTTCGTCTCTTTCTTGGCTTTGCATCTCAGTACACCTGGCTTGGCGCAGTTGCTTCGACAGCTTGATTCGGCCACTTCTAGCGAGATGAAGCTGATGGACGTTCTGGACAGGTAAGTCCAGAGTCTGTGATGTTTCTTTAGAGCAATATAGCTGCTCTCTTCCATCTTTAGTAGATCCAATAGTATATTTGGTTCCCTGCAAAAGAGGTCTCAGGGGCCGCTCTCTATCAGACCTGAACTCTGCTCCTCGGAGCTTGTCCCGATAATCCTTGCGTCGCTTCCCTACGTTCGACATCAGTAAACTACATGAATAGAATGTTTCACAGTGAAACGGATGAACAACTCACGATAGGCGCTTTGTGCTAGCCGATTCTGCTCTCTCCGTGCTGCCGTCAATACCCGACGCCTGGCGGGGGGTCGACAGTCTGGGTTACTGCGAGCGGTATCATTTGTTCCGCACACTGAGACTCCATCATCCATGTAGTTCATGTTCCCCAGGTTAACACGCCGTCGCAATGCTAGAATGCCAGTGACTGATGTGTGATGAGGGCTAACTTAACTGGTGATGCGGTCTGACGGTGACTTTGCCCACTTAACTCCGAACTCCGTGGCTCCGCTTTGGCTTACTCGCCCTGAGCCAATGATAAGGAGACGACGAGAGTAAGTAGGGGCTGGCCTCCTTTGGCTTACTCCCATCAGACCAATCAGGGGCGTCTAGGATTAGACAGAGAAGCTTCAAGTATTACCAACATTATACGATACGATCAGATGAAGAGACTAGAGAAAGATCAAAGGGCTACTGTGTCGGATGCTATAAGTATCTCTTGTCCGGCATCAACTGATCGACTTCTTCAGTCTCATCACAACCACAACTTATACAATCATCACTGTTATTATCTCTCTAACCACGCCTCTTCTTTCACCATGTCGACCACTAAGATCATCGTCGTTATTGGAGCTACTGGAAACCAGGGCGGCTCCGTCGTAAAGACCTTTCTCGATTTACCAGGCTGGCATGTTCGAGCCGTGACACGCCGCCCAACTTCCGCCAAAGCCCAAGCCCTGGCAGCCCTTGGAGCCGAGATCGTCCAGGCAGACCTCGACCATGTCGACTCTCTCGTCAAGGCGTTCCAGGGAGCCCATGCCATCTTTGTTAACACGGATTTCTGGGCGCCCTATCATGCTGCCATGGCTGCGGGCAACGACCGAGCTACAGCCAGCACTATAGGCTACAACACCGAGGTCCAGCATGCCCAAAATGCTGCTATTGCCGCCTCTAGATCGACAACCCTGGAAAGGTACATCTACTCGGCTCTGGGCCCCATGAAGACGGTTTCTGGAGGCAAATACTCTCGTTGTTACCACTGGGACACCAAAGCGGAAGCTGTCACCTACATCGAGAAAGAGCTGCCTCAACTCAGCAAGAAGACGAGCTTCATCTACATCAGTACCTACAGCTCCAACGCCTTTCTGATCCCGAGGCTCAACGCAGAGACCGGCAAGTATGTCATGGCTATTCCCGCGCCGGCCGACACAGTCTTCCCCATCATCGACCCTGAGAAGTCAACGGGTCCGTTCGTACGTGCCCTGGTCGAAGATGAGCCCGCTGGCACGAAGCTTCTAGCATATGACAGCAACCTCAAGGCTAGCGAGGTACTGGAGGCTTGGATCAAGGTTACCGGCAAGGAGGCCGAGTTTGCCGAGCTGTCCGTGGAGAGAATGCACGAACTCACTGGGTTTCCGTACGAAGTGCTGGAGGGGCCTGCATTCGTCGCCGAGTATGGGTTTACCGCGGGAATTGAAGGAATCGTCTCGCCGGCCCAGCTGAAGAACAAGGTCGAAACAGTCCCATACCAGGAGTACTTGGCTGCACAGGATGATGCCTTTCTGTTGGACTTTCAACCACCGAAGATCTAACGTTAGATTTGTCCAGGTAGTGGAGGGGATGTACCCTAGGATAAGAAGGCAGTAAGAAGCAGTAGCATAATAGACTGAGAAGAGAAAAGACTTTTCTTTAGGTTATTTATTAAAAGAAATAGTACAGCGCAAAATCATGCAAGGTATTTCTAGTCTCGAGAATCCATTCTATCAACATCCATCACCCTAAACCCATATCACGACACCTAACTAGTTTCTCCTGACACCGCTTCCTTTTGGCACCCTGAACACCCAGTAAAGACCCAGAGCAGCGCCAATATTGAAGAGAACATAAACCCACAGCAGTCCAAAGTGCCACCATCTATCACTGTATTTAATGTCAAACCCAGCCAGATACTGTTCAGTCGAAGCAAGTGAACAATATTGACAGGAGTCGACCGAAGATGGGTTGAGGAGCACTCCTCCTGCTTTCTCAGCGAACGGACCCAAGAAGCTTGAGCAGTTCATGTCCCCGGGCACCTTCATTCGAAGAATCTCGTTATCCGCACACTGGACATTGGACCCGTAGACTGCGGCTGACATGATACCGCTCACGAGGTAAGTGCCTGGTGATGCGCGGTACATGAAGATCCAGAACGTATTCAGGTCCGCATAAGGAACACCAACACTATCAGAAGTCAGCTACATATATCCTGGGTATCGTTGGCATATGAGTAGAAGATAACACTTACCCGCAGAACGCAATGCAGAGCAACCACAGCAAGGAAGCGAGAACACCAGCCTCTTCTGGGTTTTCAATCCAAGTAATGGCAAAGTGAGAGAACGTGCTGGTAAACAGCATAAACATCCAAAGGAATAGAAAGATAAGAAAGCCGCGGATGTGTTCATCGTCAGCAGTCGTGTTCTGTACGAAGCCGACAGGATAGTACCAGCAAAAGTACATGAGGACGGCCATGAGGCTGCTCCACACCATCTCGACGAGAATGTTGGATAATACAAAAGCTACCAGGACCAGTCAGCATTCAACAAACAAGGTTGGAGTATAACTAGTCCGAATACTCACTGTTCCACCGGTATATCTTGGAAGGTCTCTCGCGGACTTCGTAAAGAGCGCGCTGCGGAACGAACATCGGCATGATCTGCTCGTTCATGTTTCCAAACAGAACAAGATACATGAAAACGGCGTAGAGCTGGTTCTGCAGTCCCTGAATACTGTTGTTGGCGCTGAAGCTGAAGCCGAGATACAGAGACTGGCAAGGAACAGTCAGCAAGTAGGGAATGCTTGATGATTGTGCAACACTTACCGACAGGACGATCAGAATCGTTTTGGACCAGATGTAGGTGGGAGAGCGCCAGAAATGTTTCCATGTACGGATCAACACTTCACGGAACTGCGTCGAGAATGAAGCCACGAATTCTTGATGCTGCGAGTCGTCACCTCCAACCAGAGCCTTGGAGTTTGCACCATCTGTGGATGCGAGAGCGTTGAGCCGTTCAAGCTCTCTCTTCACCTCTTGGTACTCAGGGGACTTGCGCCAGATCTGGTGCCAGTCGACGCTTTTGGTGTCATCGATCGACGGTTGTATTATCTGCAGCATGTATTCCGCAGGGTTCGCGTCTGGCGGACACGGAGGAGCGCCGTTTCGCTCGAAATACTCTAGAAGCTGGCTTGATCCACTACCCAGGTCTTGTATTTGTTAGCTGGTGAGATCTGGGACACGGTCAAACTGAACATACCTCCAAAGTAAACCGTCTTTCCACCAGGAGCCAAGAGAAGCAGCCTGTCGAACCGCTGAAAGAGAATTGCCGAGGGTTGATGGATAGTGCAAAGAACAGCTTGTCCGCTCGCAGTCAACTTCTCGATGAGGTCACAGATGGCCCAGGAAGTTTGAGAATCAAGGCCAGAGGTAGGCTCGTCAAGGAAGACCAGCAGCTGAGGGCGAGCAGCGAGTTCAACTCCAATGGTCAGGCGTTTGCGCTGCTCGACGTTGAGTCCCTCGCCAGAAGTTCCAATAACAGCGTCAGAGAACTCTTGCATGTCCAACATGTCGATGACATGCTCGACGTAGTCCAGCTTCTCCTGCCTTGGAGTCTCTGCTGACTGGCGGAGAAGGGCGCTGAACTCGAGTGCT
Organism: Fusarium staphyleae; assembly: GCA_017140175.1. Taxonomy (NCBI): domain Eukaryota; kingdom Fungi; phylum Ascomycota; class Sordariomycetes; order Hypocreales; family Nectriaceae; genus Fusarium; species Fusarium staphyleae. The sequence goes on from JADDON010000355.1 coordinate 39,344, forward strand.
TCGCGGACTGTCATGGTGTTGAGGTGGACGTCCTGCTGCTGCACGTAGCCGACTCGATGTTGGAACGAGGCGTCTGTTGGCTTGCCGTCGATATGCGTACTGCCGCTAACCACACCCATAGTGACACGAGTGGCGAGAACATCCAGCAAAGTCGTTTTCCCAGCGCCAGAGACACCCTTTGGAACTGGTTAGTAGCGTTCAAACTCCATGTCGTAAGATAACTTGACTTACCATCAACGCTGTTGAGAGACCCGGTTTGACCCAGCCATCGACATGATCGAGAAGGCGTCGGTCTTTACCTTTAATCTGGATATCGTAGCACAGATCTTCCCAGTGAAAAACCGACGCGCCAGCGGTGAGGCCGCTTGAGTTCTTGTTTGTGACCTTTTCGGCCACAACCGGTCGCTGAACTGTCTGCGCCTCGACGTCGACACCACTACTCTTCTCAACGCTTGGTGGCATCTTGCCCTTGCGGAAGACGAGTACCTCACCTTTGCTGCGCGGTGGCTTTGCATACTCGGCAGAGATAATGTAGGCCAAGAAGAGCGCAACGAGAAACCCGCAAAGAATACCAATGTTCCTAGCACGATTAGCTGTGTTTAGGCCATTAGCCAGAGAGTGAACACTCACCTCCATTTGTGAGCGTTATAGTAGTTGAAGGACATGTTGATGTACCTGTCACCATTGACAACTGATGATCCAGCTTCGGCACCCACGACGGCGCAGATTCGGGACTCGGCAGGCAGAGTATCATAACCTGGGCCTTGCGGCACCATTTGCGCGCAGGGAAACTCCCTACCATGAAACTCATTCGCCATCAACGCCTCGAACGCGTAGGCGAGAGGATTGATCCAGTTCATCCACCGTGACCAGCCAAGCATGTAGTCAGTGGGTATGGTGAAACCGGTGTAAATCATCAGTCCTAGGGTCAGCAGCGCAGCTGGAACCATTGCTTGATGGGATGTACGGGTCAGGCATGCGAGGGTGCGGTAGATGCAAGACATGACAAGCGTGGTGAGGAACGTGGCGAGGCAGAAGAAGAAGAAGTTGCCGGGTTCTTGTCGTAGATGGGCCATGAAGTAGACCAAAAGGTTGAAGACAAACATGTTTGCTGTTTTGTAAGGGAGGTCGATGATATAGCTTGAGATGGCCTGAGTTGACTGGTGATAGAAAGCATACCGGTTGTGTTTCTCTACCACAGGGCGCTCAGCATAGACAGTCAAGACCTTGTTGCGCGTTAGTCTTGGACAACATCCCGGTAAACGTACAGACATACCTCAAGCTGACTAGCGAACGCGTTGAAGATCAACGAGAAGAAGATGAGCCCGCCTCTGTAGTAGAAACTGGAGGAATCGTCCTCGAGCTTGTAGAACATGCTGCCCAGGACAAGAGCCATGATCATGTTGAAGATAAGCGAAGCGATGGTGAAGCCAGGATCGGCAAGCAGCCTTCGCCAACCACGCCAAAGCGTCAGTGAGATTTGGTGGGCATACGAGATGGTGTACGGTGACCTGGCCCGTTGACTCTTGAACTGCTCTGCACGACGAGAGGCTTTGTACTCGGACAGGCGTTGTTGATGCGGGTGGTTCTGTTCATACTGGGTCAATTCTCGAACAAGCTGCTTCCTCTGTTCGCTTGCTTGCCATCTTTGGGCAAACTCTTCTGGAGTCCGTGGAGCTGTACTCTCAAAGCCGGGCCTGAGTCGACGCTCCTGCGGGCTCGTCATCGAGGTAAGGAAATCGGGCGTGGTTTGACGCTCGGGACCTGTTTCCATCAGCATGAGCTAAGGAGAGATGTGGTTATGCATAGGCTTACACTGAAAACCCAGGTCCTCAAAGTATTGCTTTGCGTCGTTGATCCCGCCAAAGAAGATTTGCCTCCCTTCGTACAGGACAGTCACCCGGTCAAACATCTATGTTAAACGTGTTAGTGTCCCAACTCGCAACCCTGTAATCGGAAACATACATCATATGCCGACTGGGGAGCCTGGTAGATAGCCACAGCGGCTGCAACTCCCACAAGATCGGCTTGGAGACGCAGATTCCTACAGAAGTTGATGGCGTTTCCACTGTCCAGGCCTCGGGTTGTATTATCCCAGCACTGTAGCTTAGCTCCTGTGAGGGCAGCCTCGGCGATACTGACGCGCTTGCGTTCGCCGCCGCTGACGCCTCGGACGTAGTCGTCACCAACTCGAGTATCGACAGTGTGACTGATGCCAAAGATGGCCATCATCACATCACGCATCATCGTATCGGCCTCGCTTCGACTCACGCCTCCTGGGACATGGCGTAGTGAATGAGCACTAGCAGCAAAAGACAAGGTCTCGCCAACGGTCAGGTGAGCCAGATGGGTGTCGATCTCCGCGTTGTAGAGAACATCGCCGCGGAACGATGTCCGCATATGGTTTTGGTCAATACCTGAGTTAGTTTGGTCAGTCAGTAAAGGAACTCCAACAGAACAAGCCACAGAGTAAAGACATACCTCTGAAATTCATGTACGAATCGGAGTTAACCCCGAGACCTGCTGTTTCGCCTGCGATAGTCTTGAGAAGTGTCGAGCATCCAGAGCCCGGAGGTCCAAGAACAAGTAGCAACTCTCCCTGTTCGATAACACCCTCGAAGTCACGGAGAATATCCACACGACGTCTCCGCTTACCCGCGAGCAGGTTGCCCAGAGCTTGAAACACGTCGAGTGGGTAATCCACAACACTCTTCTGGTGCTCTGCACCGGTGCCCCAGCCAAAGACGTTGAGATTCTGGAAGGCGATTCCGAGACTTCGAGGCGGCGCAGCGCCGGACTCGGACTCGGACAGTTTGATAAAGGCCTTTACCCATTCTCGTGGGTCGAACTTGGGCGAGGTGGGATCGAGTTGGGTATCAGGCTGAGGTGAGAAGGCGTGTAGCTCGGCGCCCACTGTTGTAGATGCTCGGGAAAGCTGTCTCGCAAGGGCGCCGATTTCAGATTGGATATTCGCCGAAGGTTCTTCTAAAGCGGAGTTATCGACCTCGATCCCTTCTTTGGTACTGGTCGTGGTGGATGTTGACATGAAGCCATCGCGATGGGCGATTTTCTCGTCCATGGGAGAGACCGTCGCTGATTGCGGATGGTCTGGTGTCGAATTCCTCATATTGTGGAGAGGAACAAAGAACCCTAGAAATCTGGTGTTTGACTTGGAATATTTGTGGTTCGAAGTCTGAGACGTTCAGCAAGGTCTTGACTTAAGTATAAGGTGAAGACAAGACTCTCCACGATGGCCGGGTACCGGTCCCCGATTCGCAGCGTGAAAGTCCGCACGCCGTAACCAAGGGGGGGATAAAGAACTAATTAACTAATAAGTTACTCTGTAAAGATTTCGGCGATCCGGGATGTAGATAAAAGTCCTGTTTGGACATGGATGGAGCTCAGACAGCCATAGAGCACTAACTATGAATGGCAAACCCACTACGAAATTCCTTCTGTTCTTCAGAACCTTTGCCCTCTAAACGACTGCACGCTTAATCGCACCGAACCGACGGAGTCGGAGATTATCGACGTGTATGGGGGCGGGTGCGGAGCATGACTCCACAGAAGGATTCCGCGGACGGCCGAGCAAGGGCCCCGCGGGTCGTCTTGGCCATGTTGGTTCATCTTGCATGAATAAGAAGGATGCTGCACTAGCTTAGAGACAAAATAGTGAAATTGAATCTTGACGGTTGGTCATGTTGCACCATTAGAAGTGAAAAGGATTCTTCTGTTCTGGATCAAACGGGCAAGTCATCAGCGTCCCTATTCACCTACCTTGATGGAGAAGTCAATATGACGCTGAAATCTCAGAACCCCAACCACGCTTCTCACTACACTTTTGACGGTGACCAAGATATTACTTAGTCACTGTAGTAGGGCTGAAGGAGCGCAGCGGAAATATTGTTGCAGTGGGCTGGTGATGCCCAAAAAGTGGGGTGAGGTGAATGGAAAACCGATGTCCTTTCTTGCCAAGACATAGCATAGCGTACCCCTTTGATCCAATAGCAGTACATAAACTTAACGATGTAAGTTACAGATAATGTGGTACAAACGAGGACATTGATGATGATGATCGAGCCTCGAGACAAAAATGAATATGGAGTAACTAAGCTAGTCACCCTATATCAAGACCAACACCTAACTTACGCTAGCAAACTCAGCTCCGACCTAACCAAGAACATCATTTGTTACAAGATGAGTACCAGTCTATGCACACTAACATATCATGATATTTGTGGGTTTAGTGTATCATCTGGGAGCTTCAGTCTTTGCACTTTTAAGCAACCAAGCCGAATAATAAGCTGACATGGAGGTAACAAAAGTCGATCAAGTAGCTACTCTGTCCAACCTGTTTCCGTTTCTAGGTTGACATGTGGATAACCATCAATAATGGTAGCTTAACGTGTAAGTTCTATCTCTGTTCCAAATGCTTCCAAATGCCCTCATACAGCTTGGATTTGACTCGCTACCCATGCCTTTGAGTGCTCGTGATAGTGCCAAGCTGTCTCTGCGCATGGGTATAGCAACCGGGGATCCAATAACAACAGAGGATAGCTACTCCCAGGACTCCACCCATCAGCCGAGGCTGCTCCACCTTTCCTCGAGGCCGACGGCTTTTAAGGGAATGGATGCCATCCTCTGATTCATTCCATACCTACCGTCTTACTTTCTAGATAACTGGAACAGTAGTCAAGTCTTATAACTAAATCCAAACTATTTCTGGCTATTCTTTGATCATCATCATCTCTCTATCATGAGCTTGGTCTTGGCCGATCAGGTTGCCGTTGAGCAGCTTGAACCTGGAGAATATGTCTCCAGACTCATCCCCATAAGGATGGGCAATTCAATGCCAATCGCATATGGAGGCTGCACTACATCTGTCGCAGTAAGCGCTGCCTGTGCCACAGCGCCGTCGAACATGTCACTGTACTCTGTCTTGGGTCATTTCCACGGCCCTGCTTCGACCGACCGCAAGCTGTATTGTAGTGTCACCAACACCAGAGACACCAGGTCGTTTGCTACCAGAAGGGTCCAAGTCAAGCAGAAGCAAGTCGATGGAAAGTTCCGAGTTTGTCTCGAGTTAATTGCCGACTTCCATATCAAAGAGTCATCGTCGTTCGTCTATTCAGAGCCACCAAGTTCCGCATGGCCCAAGCCTATGGACTGCCCCGATATGAAGACCCAAGTCGATGACTTACTAGCCAAAGGCACCATCAAAGAACAACAAGGACAAGAGTTTTTGAAGGCTTTCGGTGTATCTGACGACTTTTTTGAAACCAGATACTGTATGGAGGGAGTCGCGGGCCAGAACATCTCAGGAGCTGCCAAAGCCACTATTACGACTCAGGACCAGCGCCATATCACAGAGAAAGTATCTGCAGAGTGGCAGAGGGCCAGAAAGCCTCTCACATCGCCAAGCGAGAACATGGGAGCGCTCTCATTCTTGATGGATGGCGGTCTCTCCTTTTTGCCTCTAACCCACAACCACATGTGGTTCGACGACGTAACGGCCTGCTCAACACTGGACTTTGCGCTCCGGGTTTTTGTCACCGACATTAATTTATGCGACTGGCACTTGAGGGAACGTAAGACGTCAAGGGCTAGCAACGGGCGGACCTTTGCTGAGGGAAAGCTGTGGGATGAGCAAGGCAACTTGGTAGCATCTGTAAGCCAACAGTCCATCATGCGTCTGAAGAAGGAGGTTCCCCTTTCTAAATTGTCTTGACAAGTTGGGGCTATGTTACCAATAAGTGTATACCAGCATGATGATAGATTGATCAAGAGGATATTTATTTCAAAACCGAGCACACATCAGAGCCGGTATATATGATGGGTGAATGTGTCAAACCCATCAGAAACCCATACCTGATAAGTTCCCTCCACCTGACCAGGGTCAAAGTTGAAATGAAAAATATCAGCTACCCTGGCTAAAGCGAGCTGAGTAACAACCATTGTATCAGCTTAACCCTCCAGATGCGACATTTTCTCTCTTTCCTCTCAATCACTGTAATACGGAGTAGATGTCCACAAATCAGAGCACGGAGAAGACCGATACAGAGGTTGAAACTAGCCTTTCTCGCCATCAAATTATGAGACAGGCCAAGGTGATGCCGATGTATCTACGAATGACAGTTCCACTAAATCACTGACATGGAGCACTCTTCAGTATAGGGAGACCGATGGAAGACGACACTATAGTGAAAGGGCAATGCTTAATACTGGTAATAATAGCCCCTCCAAAACTCATTCAGTTACCAGTGTTCGATAAAAGTCTTTAAACAGCGTTAACTTATTAATTACAGGGTTTCAAATGATGATCAAGCTAGTAAAGCTTTGGACATTAAGTACTTTTAGGTCCACCCTTATGAAGCCATAAGTATTATGTATGTGACATTATAAAAAGCTGTGGATAATGGAACTGGTACAGGTACATAGATTCGTTTATATCCATATTGAACGCTTCTATGATTAACATGGTAACATTTTACAGGCACTTAGGTAACGTAAGCTCGTGGCCGATAAATAACCCCTTTAGTACTGACGGCGATGCTAGGTACTTTGCGGAGGAGTTTCCTGGCGCAATGGTTATCAGAACTGATATACCACCCATCCAGCCGATCTGGTGACCCCTGACCCTAAGATTGTGAGCTCAAAAACCTTAACCATAAGCTCAAAATGTACGTCACTGATGCTTGAGGATATACATCCCAGCCAAATTGATGATGGTACTGAAGAATGGACCTTTGCTGAAGCTTCTCTTGATTACGTGCATATGCGCTCCTTGGTTGGTGGTATCCAAGACTGGACTGGACTGTATAAGCAAGCTTATCAATGTCCCAAGCCTAGTGGATGTAACGAAAGTCATGAGGGGCCGCCCAATATCGACAGTGTCGAGGGAGGTCCAAGGATTGGACGTCCTTTTTCTATTCTTGAAGACGAACTTTAGCACAAGGGAATGAAAGAAGCAGGGTTCTTGAATCTGGAAGAGGCTGCCATCAAGGTATTTCTTGTTTGATAAGTTCCGATCATCCCTCGATCCTACGACTGACGTAGCAACAGGGTCCCTGTCGGGGGATGGCACTTAGATCAAGATCTTAAACAGGCCGGTCAGTTCTTCCAGGCTGCCAGCCTTCAGGATATCGAAGCTACACTCACCTTCATTGTAAATCTGCTGGGCTGGTCTAGGGAGGAAATTCAGACCTTTGCTGCTCACTAACAGCGCGAGATAATATCGAAGAACATTCACGATTACTCTTCCTCCAAAGGTTGTTTTGGATCAGAAGCCTCTTTAAAGACTAATGTTCGGCATAATGTTAGTCGTCGTAGAAATGATCTGAACATGGATGTAAATTGCGTGACTACATCCTGGATATGGATCACATTATAGGCCATCTTCTCAAGGTATGGCATTTCCGTTCTTTCGGCTTTGCGTTGATGCAGATCATCAGCGGAAAAGGTCGGCCGGCGCGGGCTTAGCGTGAGCGGCATAGTTTCCGCCCGGCCCCACCACGGTCATCGGCCTCCGGCCCCGCTCCATCGGCTTGCGGCGGCTTGATATATATACTGAACACTTTGCGTGTGAAGTCATTGTTCATCTTCCACTGCACCCTTTCTTAATAGTAGCTTTGATCTTTCTCCCTCTCTAGAGCAGTTTTATCACTTTCTTGTCTCGTTACAATGTCGTGGCTACCTCTTCCATCAGGCTCCCACTTCTCACTTGCCAATATCCCCTTTGGCATCATATCGACATCTTCCGATGCGACTCAAAGACCTGCGATCGCCATCGGTGACCACGTTCTAGATCTCCGCGCCTTCTCTAGTGGAAACGGCTTCTCAGAGAGCCCGGACATCCAGAAGAAGGCCGATGTGTTTTCGCAACCCTCGCTCAACGCCTTTGCAGCGCTCGGTCGTCCGTTCCACCGCACTGTTCGCAGCTACCTCCAGACGGTCTTTGCAAAGGATACCAAGCACCCTGGTGCTCTGAAGGACAATAAAAGTCTTCAGGACTCAGCCTTGCTGAAGAGATCCGAAGTAAAGAACCATGTACCTCTATCAATCGGCGATTACACGGACTTTTACGCCGGCAAGAATCATGCGTACAACGTCGGATGTCTCTTTCGTGGACCGGACAATGCACTGCAGCCAAACTACGTGCATTTGCCCGTCGCCTACCATGGAAGGGCTAGCAGCGTTGTGCCCTCAAGCACACCGATTCGGCGTCCGTGGGGCCAGATCTTGCGACCTGGCAATAAGATCCCCGATCTAGCACCTTGCGAGAAGCTCGACCTGGAGCTGGAAATGGGAATGTTCATTTGCCGCGAGAACGAACTCGGGAACCCAATTCCTGTAGACGAAGCAGAGGACCACATCTTTGGGTATGTCCTCATGAACGACTGGAGTGCACGAGACGTCCAAGCCTGGGAGTATGTTCCACTTGGCCCTTTTACCTCCAAAAACTTGGGTACCAGCATCAGCCCTTGGGTTGTGCTTGCCGACGCCTTGGAAGAAGCCAAGGGACCAGGTATCAAGAACGACACCGAGCTGCTGCCCTATCTGAAGCAAAAGACGCAGGACAATGTCTTGGGTATCAATCTCGAGGTGGAGCTGACCAGTAAGTCAAGCTATAGCCCCTCACTGTATGGCTCTTGCTAACTACTTGGCTAGCTGCTGCTGGTAACAAGAATATTATCAGCCGGACCAACTCGAAGAATCTGCTATGGTCATGGGCCCAGATGATCGCTCATCACACTATCACGGGCTGCAATCTCCGCCCGGGTGACTTGTTCGGCTCGGGGACCATCTCTGGCACGGAAGCTGGCACTGAAGGCAGTATCCTGGAACAAACCAAGGGCGGCAAAGTGCCCATCCAGCTCGAAGCCGGTGAGGAGCGTAAATTCCTACAGGACGGCGATACCTTGACTATCCGCGGCTCGTTTGGGAGTGGAGATGCTGTGGTTGGCTTTGGTGAGGTCACGGGTACAATCCAGGCAGCTCTGCCATTGTTCAAGTAGAGTTATTAGAGCTAGTAATGGAAAATGAGTGTCGATAGTCGGACTATTACTCCCCTAGCTAGTACTAAATAACTAGTTGCTTGCATACATCCTCCCTGATCTATCTAGCCTCTGAGTTCCTCTGGAGTATCAGGCTGGTTTTGATAGTGCGCCTTAACCACTGCAGGGTGATCTTTCAAGTTGTCCACGATCCTTCCAATGGTTGGGAACGGCGCAAAGTCAACTCCAAACCTCTGCGCGTTCCAGATGGCTGGTATGAGGCAAGTATCTGCCATGGTCACTTCATCCCCAAAGGAATATTTCCCAGCCTTTTCTGCTGCAACACTCTCGTAAGCTTTCAGACCTTCCGCCATGAGCTCACGATTCCAATCCTCAGCGCTACCACCAAGGTCTCTGACGCGGCGCATCACGCGAAGATTTGTGACGGGCTGGATATCCGAGCTGACGATAGCAACGAGGGCACGCACGGTGGCCCGAGCCTCAGGGTCAGACAGCGGAGGAAGTAATGGGGAATCGGGATGCTTCTCTTCCAGATACTCTAGGGCAGCCACAGACTGACCGAGCTTGAAGGTGTGCCCTTTGGACGTCTGGCCAATAAGTACCGGAACAGATCCTGATGGGTTCAAGGCTCTGTGCTCTTCAGAGGAGTGCTCGTTCTTGAGGAGATTGACCGGAACCATGTCGTATTTGATAGATTTATAGTTCAAGGCGATTCGAAGGCGGGCGGAACAGGACGACCTGAAGTAGGTGTAAAGGGTGTAAGTGTGGTCGGACATGTTGAAGAGGTTGCTGGATGACCGGGTATTGTGCTATTTGGTGGTCAAGAATATATTTCGAAGGGACTGACGCTCCTTTGAATGATAGCCATCGACTCTCTGGCATCTTTACAACCAGACCAGGCCCTTTTTATGTCATCTCAGCGAAGTCATTGGAGCTTGATAACCGCTGCTAGCCTCCCACTGCCGAAGCTGCCACATCTCCGCTTCATTCGGGGCGGGTTCGCGGGAGCGTTCCGAAATGCGGGGATGGACAACCTGGTTATTCACGTGCTTCGAGTAGAAGCGTCAACGACGAACCCTGGGTTATAAGTCTTGGTATCATCTTGAGATTGAGATTATGCCTCTCATACTCTGTACTTGCTCCATGACTCGACCTTTTCTAGAGCTGAACATGATTCAAATCCATTCCTTAGGGACCACGCTCACATTCCAGAGCCGCTTTACAATCAGCCCTTGAGCTAAGCTACGTCATGGAAGTGAGCCAAAGTCCTTACGTCACTTCTACTTCTGTCCATGCAGTTACTGTGTCCTTTCTTCATCACCAAGAAACATCAACACAAACAACATCACCCTTCACGTAATCGCAATGGCCGAAGTCGCTGCTGGAGTCATTGCCGCTGAGCAAGTCATCTCGACTACTATCGAGGCTGGGGCTGCTGCGGCCGTGGCCCAACCGACCCAACCTCTCAACGCAGTCTTGAGCCAGTTAGCCACGACTCCAACGAATGATGATTCGTACGGGCTCTTCTCAGGTGCTCAGATAAATCCAAGCTGACAAATATTTGGTGCAGACTCGCTTTGGCTCGGTCTCACCATACCATCACCGTCATCGGCGACCGCGGCTACATCTTTGGTGGAAAGAAAGACGATGGCAGCCTGTGCAAGAATGACGTGCACGCCATTTCTCTCTCAGATCAACAACCCGGTGGTTCTGAATACGCGTGCTTTCCAGCGGTAGGCGAGAGCGGCGAGATCCCATCGCCTCGGCTGGATCATTCTGCTTGCGCTCGTGGGGACACACTCATCGTCTACGGTGGCCACGATGGTTCTGGCCAAGCATTGGATGAAGAATCCTGCCTGTGGGAGTGGGAACCCAAGAGCGCCAGGTGGGCCAAGATCGAGTCTGCGGGAAAGGCACCCAGTCCACGATCAGGCCATCAGATCTTTCTCGACGCAAAAAAGGATATCCTGATTCTCCACGGTGGCCTTGAGAACGGCCAGCCCACGACTGAAACATGGTCTTTTGACTTCACAACGCTGGTCTGGAACCTGCTGCCAGCTGCTCCCGCGCCATCACTGGCCGCCCAGTTCGTCGATGGCACACTCTATTCCATCAGTGGCGACTCGGATATACATGGCTCAATCCACTTCCTCACCCCGGCTTTCGGTGAAGATACCACCAACACTCCAGAGTGGTCGAGAATCGACTTTCCCACCAATCCCCTTGTCTCCGGCCCTCGACCACGCGTTGGAAGTGCGCTGATTCAGGTGACGACCGGCCTTGGACGACGCTACCTGGTTTACCTGCTTGGAAGCCGGAAAGATGCCAACTTGTCTTCCTCCAACGAAGCCTACAACAACGATCATCCCTTCTACTCTGATATGTGGTCATTGCAACTTCCGTCGGACGGCCTCAGCGTCGCTCGTGTTAAGGACGCCATTCGAGATACCCTTCCACGTGTTGAATCCGGGGCTTTCAGCTGGCACGAGCTTGATATCGCACCTACTGAGCTGAAGGAAGATACTGGAAAAGTACACCCTGGGCCCCGCGGCTTCTTTGGAGCTGACACATGCTTGGGCGGTAAGGGAGTGATCTTATGGGGAGGCGTTAACGCCAAGGGAGAGACAGAGGGGGACGGATGGCTGCTGCAGATAAGCTGAGAAGCTCGCTCCGACTTCTTTAGTGTAAACTTTTTAGTATTTCTATGTTACCAAGCGAATTAAATGCCAGTCTACGTTTAACTTATGGATAAGCTCTAGCCGTAACTGTCGTATAGCGGTAGACCCTTGACCTCATATAGATACTAATAAATCAAAACATACGGTAGATGTAAAAGTGGTAATTTACCTTGGTAGTCACATGAATTGTTCATCAATTCATCGCATCATTTCTTGACGTTTAGATGACGTACCTTAGCAATGACTTAAAACTTGGATGTCAACTTTAGCTTCAACATTCATTCTTCACTCTTTCTCTGCATTTCCGATTCTCAACGCGTTCTTCCTGACCTGCTGAGCAATGTTGAGGCATACCTATTCTATCTCTAGCTTACGCTGCTGTGTGCACGCAAGGCCGCTCCACTCAACAACAAGAAGCGCTATGCCAACATCAAGCGTGTCAAGCAGCGAGCCGCAAGAACCAACCCGTCATCGAGAAACGACTCGGCCGAAGACCAATAGTTCACCAAGCCCCAACCCTCAGGATTCCTCACCAAAACACAAGAAAACAAGTGCCGAGCTGGACCAAGAGCTTCGTGAAAGGTTGGAGTCGATGTCGGGCGAAGGCGGCGGTGCTGGGATTGAGTACGAAAATGGGAAAGCTGTGGGACTGAAACGAGGAGTCAAGTCCAACATGTTCCGCGTTATCTAAGAGATAGGGAAGTGGTTATATATTTGCTCCTATATTTCCAACCTGTCCACTCATTACAGCTCCTCGGACTCGAGAAGTCCCCGTGCACATTTCTTCCTGTGATGAGCACTTTTTGGCAAGCCAGGGCCGGCCGTTCTAGGCGGAAATAGTCACGACGGCTTTGGACGCGAATATTTCTATGGGCACTGTTTCTTCACTGGATTCGCTTAACTGCTTCCTCAGAATCCAAGTTACGAGTATTCGCGGGCGATATTGAACCACCCTGGATAGAAGTGTTCCATCTCGTATTCATGTTATGGATAGTGTAGTCAACTTTGTCCTGACAAATGGTCGATACTTGGTCCCGTCGGCCTCGGGGTACAAAGTACAGAGTACAGAGTAACTAAGCCGCTCCGTACCTGATCCAACTAACAGCGATCCACTGATCACCATCGATCATTCATTCCGCGCTGCAACATACCTCAATGGGAAAGCGGAAATGGAAACTAACTCGAAAAGGCACTATGTTACCCTAAGGACTTTTACCTCGAAAGCAAAGCTCATATATGCCACTTACCTGCTGGGTATATACATCATCTCAATAATAAGGACAGCGTCGAATGAAACCAGATATGACCTGTAACTATATGTCTGAATAATCTTCCTACTATCGTCTGGTGAATTTCTATAGCTACTAAGTACTAGTAATAGAAAAGTACAACATTTGAGGCGAGCTAATACCTCAAAGAGGGCTGTTATTCCGCTACTTGATTGGCAGTACCCTTGAAGTATTGGCGGACAGATAGAGCCCTTAGATGAATAGTATATTCTTCAAGCGGCCTATATGTGACAACAACGGCTTAGCTGAAGATTCAATTATGTACCGAGAAGTTGACGCACATACGGAACAGCTGTTCAAGGCGAGATACACTCATGTACATGGTACGGGAAGAAATGGGAGACAGCCGTCGAAGGTTCTTGAGAGATATTTACAGAAAGCAGTTCTAACCGAGTCTACTCATGTATATACTATGTCATACAGCAGTTCTATGTCTAGCTTATACTGTCTACTCAAGCCCCTTTGGTAAACAAAGTCTATATAGGGTACATATTTAAATGCTTGCAATCATCCTACCAGTGTGACCTAAAGGCATACTTTGTAGAAGCAGCGTTGGTATACTGCCATGTTTACGCCTGGCTGGACAGTTCCCACTCATACAGGGCCATCATAAAAGGACCAACACCGCGAGTGTCATCTTTCACGATAGGTACACTTGTATAATACTAGACGAGGAAATTAGCACATGTGGACTTGAGTCTGAGGTTCAGGTAGATAACTTACCTCGAAGGAAGCGTTGCTGTTCAGTGAGCCCACCTCAACTGTTCCCTCCCACGTGATGGTGCCATCGCCATTCTCAGTGACGAAATCGTTAACCAAGTGCTTGTACGCCTTGGTAGCAGGCTCCCTGTAAGTAGCCTCGTCGATGTAACCAAGTCGAAGGCCGGCCAGCCAACCGTACGTGAACAAGGCAGCAGCAGAGCTCTCGAGATAGTTGCCTTCGACACCGGCGTACTTCTTGCTCATGATAAGCCACCAGCCATTGCTGGAAGGGTCTTGAGCACCAAGAAGAGCTGCGGAGAGCTTCTTGTAATAGTCAAGAAGACGTTCGTAGCCCTCGTGGGTCTTGGGGAAGACCTGAAGTACCTCAATCAGAGACCAGATGTACCATCCTGTGGCCCGACCCCAGACGAGCGGCGAAGCGCCGGTTTCAGGGTCCGCCCAGACAGCTGTCTTGCTCTCATCAAAACCGTGAACAGGTAGGCCGGTCTCTTTGTCGATAGTGACCTCCTGGATCTTGTCCCACTGCAGAACAATATCATCCCAGGCGGTGGTGTTCTTCGCATCAAAAAGAGAGGTCCACTGAGCATAGAACGAATCGGCCATGAAGATACCGTCCAGCCACATCTGGTTGGGGTATGTAGGAGCCCGGTGCCAGAAGCCTCCAGTAGGAGTTCGAGGGTGTTGGTTTATTCTGTTGCGAAGATAGTCGGCAGCCGTTTGGTACTTCTTATCTCCAGTCTTTTCGTACCAGTAAAGGAGGTTCATGCCAATACGGTAGTCATCGAGAGAGTCCTTGGAAGTGTCGTAGTTGACGAGAGACCCATCCTTAGCAACAACCACATCGTCGATTTGCGCACGGTACCAGTCGAGGAGGGTTTCGTTCTTGGTCAACTCGTAAGCAGCCTCATAGCCTTCGTAAACGACACCGCGACCGTACCAATAGGCCCTTTGGGTTTCTTGGTTGTTGCGGATCCACGAGTCGGCCATACGGGAGAGGAGAGTGTCCGCTGCCGCAGCGTGGGCAGCGGCCAAGGTGGCACACAAGGCTTGAAACTTCATATTTCTTAATGTATCGACAAACGAGCTGTGAGAAAGGACAAGTTACTGGTGAAACTGCTAAGAGTACATAGTAGACTTGTATGACTTTTATTACTCGCTATAGGTAATAAGCAGGGTATAATAAGGTCCGCATAATTGTTCCGTGTAAACAATACGCGGATAAGGAGCCCCTTTAGTTCACGCGAAAGCTTAAAGACCTTGTTATGCTGCTCTACTCGTGCGTCTGAGAAACTTAAAAGGCGTAATAAGCTTGCTTTGTATCGATCAATTACCGCCTTGTGTCGTACTCGGCTGTGCCTGGTGAACGACATGTTTTCCCACCATTCAGAAGACGCAAGTAGCTCCGCTATTGCCAAGGAGGTAGATCATATCGAGGCTCGTCCTTTTGTTTCCCGATATAGAAAGGATAAACAGCAAAAGCTTAGACTGTGAAACACGGTAATCAACGGATAAATAGCCCATGGCCACTTTGGAAACAATAAGCTTTGTTCAAGAGCTCCGTGTCAATCTCCGCCTTGTCCGTGTGCGGAGCCCCGGAGTTTACTTAGTCCCCCGATGAACGTCTCCCCCCAACTTCAGCCACGGCAGATGGTTATCTAACATCTGATTAGATAGTTAAAGGGTAAGATAAGAGAGGCGGTAAGTTAAACGAATGACTAAATAGTGGTTCCTTGGACAAAATTACATAAACAACCTTGACTGAAAGCGAGACCGAAAGCCGACCAGCATAACCATTCATAAAATCATCAGGGATAAGTTGGCATTCAACTCAATCAATCATCCGCCTTCTCTTGATGCATTGCGTGACCTTTCCCGTCGTCACTCAACACGGAAACCCTTCGCCTGGGCGCCATTACCGCAGTCGAGGTGTTCCAGTAAAGATACGTTGACTCAGTTGCATCACCATCAGATTCCCCTTCCGATCCCACTAGGATGATGCGCCATTTCGCCCGCCCGAAACGCTCACGACATTGATCGTTCATGTTGGAAAACCGAACCTCAATACCTTCTCCGCCATAGGCCTTGAGAGCAGCAACAAGGTTCTTCAAGTGAATGACGGCGGTCGTGTCTATCAAGTTGACACGGCCAAAGTCAAGGACAACAATCGCTATGCCAGGGAGAGAGGAAGCATCATTGATGCCAGCCTCTCTACGTAAGCGAGCAACACGCTTCTCTCCCACAACAGACCAGTTTCGCTCCGCTTCAGTTCCGTGACTCGAAGTATAATCTGGAGCATGGAACGTTTGAACATCGTCTAGGATCTTGGATGTGTTCCGAAAGGCGTTAGGGAAGAACAGCGACTCATTGAAGGTAAACACTCTCGTATCTTCTGGGATGGAGGGTGGGAATGACCCCAGGTCGCTCAAGGCTTGGGATGAAGCGGCTCTTGATTCAACGTCGCTACCCGTCGAAGACAGACGCGTAAACACCTGGCGTAAGAGGATGTACACGACGTTGAACCCCACGGCGCATCCAATGCCGACTTCGCTTGAGACGAACAGCGTCACCCAAAGTGCCAGCATGGAAGAGATGAAATCTGCTAGAGATGTTTTCCAGTACCGATAAAAGGTTGACGGGGGCGATATCAACCCCCAAACAGCAGTGATAATGATAGCAGCGAGGGTCGATTTCGGGATCCAGTAGAGGGTGCCCACAAGCTCATATACACAAACAAGAACGACAGCCATAGTCACGATCCCAGAGAGGGGTGACTTGACATTGCATGATGAGTTGACCGCTGTACGAGACATGGCTCCGCCAACGCCCATAGCATGGAAGAAACTGTTGAAGAAATTGGTGATACCAAGATAGCAAAGCTCCTGGCTCTGGTCAGAAGTGTAGTGATTCCTGACAGAAAACGCTCGAGCGATAGCCAAGTGCTCAACTGCGGACCCGATGAAGACAGCAATACTGCGGGTTGCCACTTCTGGAATGAGGTCTGTCCTGGGCATCTTGGGTGCTTGTTGTCCATCGGACTGGACTTTGACGACATCAAAGAGAAACTCTCCTCGGTTTTTGTTGACCCCGTAGCTGATTCCCGTGAAGAGAACCAAGGCTAAGAAAGCTCTAGTGATAGACAGAAGCCATACGATCTTGTTGTTCTTGCCCCATCTTTTTCCGGACTTGTCGAGGATGGTCAGAAATAGTATGCTCATGAAGCCAATAAGACATGCCCAGCCATTAGCGTTGGGTAGTTCATTGAAGATGTCGTGGATTTGTCGAGCTGCGCCGTCACCAACGTTGGCTTCTCCGAGGAGCGAGTCCATCTGATTGAGGATGATTGTGATGGCAATGGCGGTGATGAAGCCGCTCAGCACAGGGAGCGAGATGAATTCCAGAAGAAACCCCAGCCTGAGAAACCCAAGTATAATGCCGTAGATGCCCATCATAAAGGCAGTTGCCGAAGCGATCTCTGAAGGCGACCATCGATCTTGGAGGGCGTGGACGTTCTCGGAAGTGAGTAGGCCGATAAGCGATGTCGGTCCAGTTGATACATCTTGGATAGAGTTAGTATATAGGCTTTCCACCACCGTATATAGGGTTATAATCACCTTTAGTAGACCCCATAAAGGCATATATAGCTGCGGGCAACCAACTAGACATCAACCCGTACTCAACGGGAATCTCTGCGATTTTGGCGTAGGATAGACCTTGAGGAATCAACATCAGACCGAGTGTGAGACCTGCTATGACATCGTTGAGGATCCATCTTGGGTTGTACCGCGGCAGCCAGCCAACGATTGGGACCTTATCGGAAAGATATTGTATCGTTCCAGAGGGCAAGGCTCGAGCCCCTTTAGCTCCCAGATGAATAGCTTTGTTCCACGTAACATCAGTCTTGAGGTCTGATTTGACTGTGTCGAGAAGCTTCATGATGACTGAATGAAGACTGAAAAAGGTCTTTAATCAAGGTAATTTGCGAATGCTCCAAAGCTCAAGGTAAGGGATCTTTAGGTTGCAGAGACTGCGTTAGATATAGCAAGACAGCAGGATCAAACCCACGGTTCTATCACCAATGAATAACAACCTCAGTTCTACTACTTTTCTATCTTCAGCCAATACCATGTGTCATGTGCCCTAGGTTTCCTTACGCAGTCGTGATCCTTCATCGCGGGGGTTGTCATACTGGGTTATCTGTGACGACCGTTAACACTACACCACACCACCACAGCCTGCCACTGCAGCCCTGATTGGAAAGAGTTGTCAAGACAGTTTTCATCAGCGGACCTCTTTCCTAAATAGTTAATATTTCGAACTGAAGGTCACATCAACGCCGAATGCCGAGTGAGTACCATGAGATGTGATCTAGTCCAAGCATAAAGGCAGGCTGATCAATGCTGATTCGGCACCGTGTAAGAGGAAGTACAATCACCATCGGATATACTATTAGCACGCTGATCTTATTGCAACCCATCTTGCTTCGGCAAGACGGCCACGCATTACGCGGCGAGAGGGAGGTGGCAGTGCGTGCGGGCGTATGCCTATGCGGCTGACCACACCACAACGCTGTCAATGTTTGACCTTCCCAGTCGGGATATCTATTGTTGGATTATATTCCAGATCAAGTATCACTCTGACAAAACGTCACCTTGAGTCGTTACTGCGTGATCCTGTTCTGGCGTAAGCTATCTACTGCGTTGAGAAGAAGCTGTCACTGTGACTGGGGGATATCTTAGTTGTCTCACGCGTTGAAGATGAGACCTCATAGGGGTAGAGAGAAGCGTTTGTGGCATTGAATGTGATAGATCTAATGCTAAATCGCCCAAGTAGGACATCCTGCAATGCCGCATGAGTACTACAGCCCCTCATCGGCTGGCCATGTAACCCAGCCCAGTACAATCAATAGTTTCATGAATGCTGCTAGCCACAAAGCTCCTTCTGTTCCCCATTCACTCTTAGCAATAAACCCTCCAATCACAGCACCAAGCAATAGTAACAATGGTGCAGCAACTCTGCGGTTCCTCTCTGCATTCACAAAGACACTCCCAAACAACTCGGCATCAGAGAAGAGATCGCAGTAAATGCTTGTCAAGACAACGCTTGTGAGGGCATTGTACTTCAAGGCTCGACTGGCAACCGCCTGTCCACAGCTCTGAAAGGCCACAAGGGCCATTGGCACGATGACGTACCATGGGACATCGTCAGGGCCAGCACCCTTGGGACCCCAGGTAACAATAGCGGCAGCAGCAGCAATCAAGAGTGTCTGTATGGTGAAAGATAGACATAGCACCCACTTTCTCCTGGGAGACGGTGAGAAGATACGGTGAAGACGACTGAAAAAGAAGGATCCGATGCAGAAAGCCAACATGGAAGTTCCTGACTTCCTCCAGCGATTAGTTCCAGCAGATGGACCGAGGCCAAGGTAAACCGTGTTTCCTTCAGGAACAGGTTAGTAATATGGAACATTGGAAAAGGGTATCGATCATACCCGTTTGCATCGAGACAAAGGCACCCCAAGTTGAGATGGAAGCGCTGTCAAGGATGCCTGTGATGATATAGCACGCCAGAAGCATCAGATCTGCCCAGTCTCGACGTGCGTCAGCACTCAATCTTTTGCGCCACCAAGGTCTTCTTTTAGGGGTCTGATTGAGCAGAGCCTGTGTCTCGTCGCCATTGGCACCGTTGGGATTGTTTGGTTGACGTTCCCCATGGTCAGTGATGGAGCCGTAAGAGGTCGCGTTTGCTGGCTGAGCCATTGTGCTTATGTGATGAGATAATGGTACTCCAAGACTGCCAAATAATCTCTAAAGGTACCCGAGGTGAGAGAGAGAGACAACAATGGAAGTTTCCCCTATCGTCAACCATGATTTTTATAACAGTTAGTTAGAAGCAAAGCAAAGTACTGAGAGGCTTGGCGGAGAGAATTGTCCACTCACACAACAGGTTTCTCTACAAGCTGCACAGCCCTGAGCCCCTCTTCCCAAAGTAACTTCAATATGTAGTCACACTGCATGTGGGCGTAACTGCAACCATCTCCAGGTTCTACTTTTCTTACTTACATAGCGCTATGTGCCGGATATCCGAGACCCCGCGTTGAGCTGACAGTTAATCGCATCCTCCCTTGATACCCCAGACGGGGTTGTTTCCGCATGGGGATGTGCTTCGGTGGTCGGTGGTCGGTCGGTGATCGCTTTCTCGGCATTGTTAATAGGCAATACCGTTTAGATTATTTCCGTCTTACTGAGAGGAGTTCTCTCTGGCATTGGAAGATGTAGAACGTCATTGTGAGGAAGATGGGGTTAAATCTGGCTCCGAGGAGACGAACTCTACCAGTTTACAAATCTACTTAACAGGTACGTTCATTGAATAAAAGGCTTGAATCCTGGTACTCATCACTGTTACGCATACCTCCCAATACTGACACCATTTCTTCATATTGTGTCCAATAATCATCCATAGTCAGCTAAGATGCGTCTTTGTCTTTTATTTGGTCTCCCAACCTTCTTCAGGATCTGTGCTGCCGTACCAGTCCAGGATAGCCCTCGACAAAGGCTTCTCAATGGCCTGGGCTTACCTTCTGATTATCGCGGCGTGACAGGCGGCAAGACGTTGCCGTTCACGCCCGGCCATAAAGACCCTGACGACAATGCAGTAGATGCCATTGGGGAGGATCTTGATCCTCTTCCTTGGCGGAATGGCCTTGGTGCTTCAGTCCTAGGCCCATGGAACAAAGAGCGCTCTCGTCAGAGTCCAGACCTCGTCAGACCACCAAGTACTGACCATGGAAATATGGCCAACATGCGATGGAGTTTTGCCGACTCCCATATCCGCATCGAGGTACGTGTGCTGGTGGTGAAGAAACAATTCTGCTACGAGCCCAACTAATAGTAATATCTACAGGAAGGAGGCTGGACCCGTCAGACAACTATTCGTGAGCTTCCCACTAGCGTTGAGCTGGCTGCAGTAAACATGCGCCTTGGAGAAGGTGTCATTCGAGAGTTGCACTGGCATAAAGAGGCCGAGTGGGCTTATGTCTTGGAAGGTGAAGTTCGAGTGACAGCGCTCGACTACGAAGGTGGCAACTTCATTGATGACTTGAAGAAAGGAGATCTCTGGGTATGTGCATCTTGCTTGATCGCCCATGTTTCATGTTATACGGGTCTAACGATGAGTAGTATTTCCCCAGCGGCGTACCGCATTCTCTCCAGGGTCTTAGCAAAAATGGCACGGAGTTCTTACTGATCTTTGATGATGGTCGCTTCTCCGAGGAGTCAACGTTCGTTCTTACCGACTGGCTAGGTAAGTAGCTTTGTTTATCTTCTCCAAGTCGAACTCGTCTCACTGGGATAGCTCATACCCCCAAATCCGTCATCGCAAAGAACTTCAACCTTGCGCCAGAGGTCTTTGCGCATTTACCCAAAGGCGAAAAGTACATCTTCCAAGGCCGCACGCCTGGGTCAATCAAAGATGAGGCCCCGAAGGGACGAGAAGTCAAGAAGTCCAAGTACAACTTTACCCACCGAATGCTGGACCAAGAACCTCTGAATAGCAGCAGCGGGGGGGGTCAAGTGCGCATCACTGACTCTCGGAATTTCCCCATATCTAAGACTGTTGCTGCTGCACACGCCATCATCGAACCCGGCGCTATTCGAGAGATGCACTGGCATCCCTCCGCTGATGAGTGGTCATTCTTCATCCGGGGCCGTGCCAGAGTAACCATCTTCGCGGCCGAGGGTACGGCTAGAACCTTTGACTACGTCCCTGGAGACGTGGGTATCGTTCCTCGAAACATGGGCCACTTTGTCGAAAACATCGGCGATGAGCCGGTGGAGATGCTCGAGATATTCCGTGCCGATGAGTTCAGGGACATCTCTCTATTCCAGTGGATGGGCGAGACCCCGAAGAAGCAGGTTGCCGACACCCTCTTTGCAGATGATCCCAAGAACGCGAAGCTCTTCCTAGATACCATCAAGGATGCAGACAACGATGTCATTACGCGCCCTGACTTTGTGCGTTCTGGAGAGGGATCCAACGAAGAGCTTTGATGGAAGTGTGGACTGAGTAGTGGCTAGCAAATCAGAGCCGATGAGACTGGGGGCTCCGCCTGTGGTATTCATATCGTGAACTGAAACAACAATGTGTCTAGTATAATACAGACTAACTATTATTCGAATTCATGTTTCCTGCTTTACTATTGTTGTAGTATGAGAATAAGTGGACCTGCCAGGCATTCAGTTGGTACGAAGGTTGCATGGTTTTGGTTTCTGGAATCATCTCTTAGGGTAACCCGTATTGTCTCAGAGTACAAGTGAGTGCCTCCTAGTTAGTTTGTAGTACTAACAAGCGAGACAAAGAGAGGTCTTGCGAACTTTGAGGCTGCATGTCGTACGTGGTATCGTGGGCAGCATCGTTCACAAGGATCCGCCACTGCTGGGGTCATGGTTTCGTAGTTATTTTCAATAAACCGCAATCTGCTGTTTGAAGTCACGAAACCAAAAATACCTTCCTATGGATATCGACTCTATTTCAGTGATCACGAGGGCCCTTGAGTTTTGACAGGACTTGTGTGTATCATCAGAACTACCATGTCAGCACTCGTTGAGATAACGTCAGCATGCAAATCAACCGGACCTCTTAAAGAGAAGGATATCCCACCCACTCACTACCTCTTCACAACACGTCATCCAACTATTTAGCCGGCGTCTTTGGCATAAGCGTTGCGTGGCTGCTGATGCGTCACAACGGCATGCACTTGTTAAATTAGAAGGCTCATCTCACTTAGAGATATTTCGTCTTACATCTATACCCGTCGCGAAGCTGTCGTATTCATTGTTTTGGCATTCGAAAGCATCATGTCAGAAATAGTTGTCGAACAGCAAGTGCACCAAGAACCAGACGAAGGAGATGGAGATCCCTCGCGGCGACAAGGGCCAACCGAGCAGCTGGAGATTCAGGATAACATCAACGAAAGTAGTCATGAAGTCACCGTTTACCCTTCAGGGCCAAAGCTTTGGTCGACGATGGCATCACTTTGTATTGCATGCTTTCTCAGTGGACTAGTAAGTATTTCTCATCAACAGCCGCTCGACACCGTTATCTCAGCCTTGTTGGATTTTCATCCCATAATACTATATCTCAAGCAATGACTGTATGCTAAGAACCATAATAACAGGACCTCACAATTGTTGCGGTCGCTGTGCCGAGCCTCACTGATCATTTCCAGACCATCGCAGACATCGGATGGTACTCGGCTGCGTAGTGAGAAGCTCTCTTCTCTCAAGGATTCAGATCAATGGCTTTCTAACTGTTCTTGCTGTGTTTAGTGGTATGACCATGAGCGCCTTTGTCTTCTTGTAATCTCACCCTTTATCTTCATATTGTCGGATACTGCTCTTCTAACGCGTACTCAGTATTGGTCAAATTTACACCCTATTCCCCGTCAAGCTAATCTTTCTCATTGGCATCGTACTTTTCGAAATAGGCTGTCTGATCTGCACTTTTGCGCCTTCATCAGCAGTCTTCATCCTCGGTCGTGCAATCAGCGGACTTGGTCGCGGCGTAATCAACGGGGGTGTTTTCAAGCTTCTACGCCATTGCTTCCCTCTATCACAGCAAGCCCTCATGAACAGCGTGATTGGTGCTGTTCAAAGTGCTGGCCTCGTATCTGCGCCCACGATCGGCGGCGCTTTGATCCAGGCATTTTCTTGGAGAGCGTGTTTTGGAATCAATCTTCCGTTAGGGGTCATTTGCCTTGTTTTGACTACCTACGGAGTGCATGACCCCGTCGTCAACTCCAACGACTCACTGACTCTCAAAGAAAAGATCAAGAAGATCGATGTGCTGGGCACGACCTTGGTAGTTCCGGCTGTAACCTGTCTTCTCATGGCTCTGCAATGGGGCGGTTTGAAGTACAGCTGGGGCAGTTGGCAGATCATACTACTGCTCGTTCTCTGTGCAGCGTTGTTTGCTGGCTTTGGATACTTGCAGTATCGCCAAGGTGACAACGCTATTCTGCCACCAAGAATATTAAAACAGAGGAGCATCTTGGCTGGTATGTGGTATGCCGCCTGCTGCGAAGGTATTCTTTCGGTCACAGAATACTACATGGCCATTTATTTCCAAGGAGTCCGTGGGTATACAGCCGCCCAGTCTGGTCTTTTTGCTCTTCCCATGGTTGGCGGTCTAGCAGTGACACTTGTTCTTTCAGGAATTGGGATAACATTGATTGGATACTACTACCGTAAGCTGACTCCCATGGATGTCTAGCGAATACTAACTCGTGCTTCTATAGCATTCATGTTGGCCACAAGTGTTCTGGCTCCAATTGCCTCTGGCTTGTTAACAACTCTTGACCTTGAGGAGAATATAGGAAAAGGCATTGGTCTACTCACTTTTCTTGGCGCAGCTGTGGGCTTAGGACTCCAGTGTCCTCAAGTCGCCCTGCAAGCAGTGCTAGGAATTGACGATGTATCCATCGGAGGGGCAGTCATCAACTTCGGCGCCGGGATGGGCTCCTCTCTATGGATATGTGCTGCGGCGACCCTCTTTCAAAGTCGTCTCTCCGATGAGATTCAAACCTCGTCCCCTGGGACGAATATCACGGTCGTTAAAGAGGCAGGTCTTTCTGGTTTGCGGGAAGCGATTGGACCGGCGAGATTAAAGAATGTGCTGGCTGGATATGAAGACGCCGTGGTACAAACCTTGTATATTCCATTGGGACTAGGATTACTTACGATCATTGGGTCGCTTGCTATGGAGAGACGATCCCTTAAGAAGAAGCAATCTTGAAGGGTCCATCTGTGTTCAGATGCCCCAAGCAGGATAATCTAAGCTTCGGTCGTTTCTGTAACCTGGGATTCTACTGTATCTCATTAGCGGATTGTTTGGTATGAATTACGGAGCTAATCTCATCGGTATCTAACTACTTAGTCTAGACTATATGGGGATGATAAAAGTCGATCAGATACGGACTCCTTTGTACACGGGTTTGCCCCCCCGCAACTAGCCTCAACTCCGGCACTTTTGTAAAAAGACAGGGAGCAAATATCAGCTTGTGCAAATCATGACCGGTAATTGGTGCAACTGAGTTCTTGATTCTGCATTCAGTATAGATAAAGATATGACTCATTCGGTGAGAGTGTTATTCATGCTTGAAATGATGGCTTCAAGATACTGGAAAGTGGGCACAATCTCAGTCTATATAGTTCATTAAACACCCTCAGTTTCTCAATGCCAAGGCATCCAACCCGCTCAAGATCATGTCTCTAACTATTTCTCCCAGGGCCCGTTTTAGGGATATCGTACCCAATGCATCACTAGGCTCGTGGGAACCAGGCCCCAAAAATGGAATTACGGATGTCCCTGGTGTCAAGGCACATACCATCACACTCCGAAACGACTCTGGTGTAAACACGGGTGCGACAACCATCGTGCCCCGTGATGACTGGTTTCATCAGGCCTGTCCAGCGGGAATCTTCCGCTTCAATGGCTCCGGCGAGATGACAGGCACACATTGGATCCAAGAGACGGGCCTTCTACACTCGCCCATTGTTATCACCAACAGCTTCGCCGTTGGCCCATGCTATACCGGAATCTACAAATATGCCATTCACCACTATGGACAAGGCAAACATGGAGTAGATTGGTTCCTTCTTCCTGTTGTGGCCGAAACATTCGACGGCCATCTCAACGACCTACGCCAGTTTTCAGTAACGCCAGAACACGTCTTTGAAAGCCTGACAATGGCTTCTAGTGACTCTGTCCCCGAGGGTAATGTTGGTGGTGGTACAGGCATGCTGTGTCAAGGCTTCAAGGGTGGCACAGGAACGAGCAGCCGAGTAGTGTCTGGTGTTGACTCCAAGTCATATACGGTGGCAGCTTTGGTGCAGGCGAATTACGGACGGATGCAACATCTACACATGTGTGGAGTTCCTGTTGGCCGAATTCTCGCAGCACAAGCAGCTCAGAACGCGGCAGAGGCGGCTAAGAAAGAGGAATACGACGCAGCCAAGGATACCAAGGACGGATCAATCATCGTTATTCTCGCAACTGATGCACCACTGCATCCAACTCAGCTTCAACGACTCGCCAAGCGGGCTACTGTTGGTCTTGCTCGAGCGGGTGGCTATGGGCACAATCCATCAGGTGATATCTTCCTGGCATTCTCGACAGGCAACAGCATACCCGTTCAGACCGTGACGGGCCAGCACCGTGCTGTTGATCCCTTCAAGCCCCGGGAGCTGGATATGAAGTTTGTCGACGATCAATCAATCAATGGACTTCTCGAAGCTGCTGCTGACGCAACGCAAGAAGCAATTTACAATGCTTTATGTAAGGCAGAGACAATGACAGGCTACATGAATCGCACCGTCGAGGCGCTGCCTTTGGATAAAGTCGCAGAGATTATGGCAAAGTATGCAGAGACAGAGAGTTCATTCAAGTAGTTTTAGGGTTATATAGCAGCAGAACTACTTGACTATATGGCTTCGGCACCGGATATTAGGCAAACATGGATAGCGTTAACGTTACCAATTTGATCGTAACATGCCTTCACAGGTCACCTTTTGATCAGCCATAACCGATAGCAAATAGTGCAATGGTGTCAACATTTAGTCCCAACGTTTGGTGTTAAGATCTTCATTACTACACAATCCAATCTCCTGTGCCCCTCGGCATGGTATGGAAGAAAAAGTACCGTAAACAAGATATTCTTTTCGGGTGCCAGAAACATGACAGCCAAGTCAGTAAGACACTCCCATCGCACTATACAAGTATTGACACCATTTCGAGGAACTGCATTAGATCAGCAAGACTTTACTGGGCTAGAGAACTGCATGTATCTCTCTCTTGAACCTTGCGCAGATGGCTCTGCGGTTCAGCTTTTGTGTCGCAGTAACAAGGCCCTAGTAAAGAGATCAGCAAGTTGATAGAGTTAAACTGGGACGATAGGCCAAGCCGACGTACACTTAGAGGTGTCCACTCCTCGTTAGTTATCACCACGGCGACAACGATTTCTATACTTGACAGGCCGGCTCGCCTTCCCTCAGATTGTAAATCTTCCAGAACAGCATTGCGAACTTTGCTGTCAGTGTATATATCAGGCTCAGCAATGCCAAGACCCTCTGCGATCCCAATAAGAGCTTGCTCGTTCGGCATCACGACTGCAATCGGCCGAGTGTGGTCGGAATCGGCATACACCATAACATTTGTGATGCCATGAACAGCGCGGTAGATTGATTCCAACTTCTCAAGGGCAACATACTCACCACCCTGCATCTTGACAAGGTTTTTAATGCGATCAATAACACGGACGTGGCCATCGGTATCGAACTCGCCAACATCTCCAGTCTTCAGCCACCCATCGTGAGTAAGTGTCTTCTGTGTCTCTTCCTCGTCGTTATAGTATCCTGTCATAACTGGAGCGCCCTTGATCCAAATCTCACCTTGCGGTAATTTAGAATCCGCGAAGTAACCGTGTTCGGGCACTGAGACTAGTTTTAGATCGATAGAACCCGGGATCGTGCCTATGGATGTGAACGAAAACTCGAGCGGTGATCCTAAGATCCCTGTGGCGCAAGACTCGGTGAGGCCATAGCCAACGAGCATAGGGCCGAGCACAAGAGAAAGGAAATGCTTGGTGTATTCCGATATTGCACTCCCACCATTGAACGTGACTCGCAGTCGGCCACCCGCCAGTTCGCGTATCTTCCCAAACACGATAGGATCGAGTATATAAGCTCCAGGGAGGCCATGCTTGATCATGAAGCTCTTGAAGCCGAATGCACCCCAGAAAATAGTTCTGAGGAACAGGCTGGAGTCAAGCTTGGTCAGAATCCCTTTCTTGATGGTCTCCCAGACCTGAGGTACACCGGGCATCACGGTGGGCTTTAGCTCCCGCATATCTCCAGCGCAGTCTCTGACAGATGAGTCTGCTAGCGTCCTGGGATTACCATAGCCCACAGTTCCGCCGACAAACATGGCCAGATTCTCGAGGGCCATCTCCAAGACGTGGGCAAGCGGCAGATATGCGAGAAGCACATCTTGGTCGGTGACACACTCGCCGACGCACGTATAGAGACCCGATACTGATGGAACTATGTTCAGCACAATGTCCACTCGAGACGAAGCAAGATTATCTCACCTGCGGCAACAATTGACCCATGAGTGATACGGACACCTTTCGGAACACCACTAGACCCAGACGTGTACATAACGCAGTATAGGTCCTCTGGTTTAGCTGGCACTGGATCAATCATGCCTTCTTCGCCGCTTCTGCGAAGTTGCTCAAATGTGACCACATTAAACTCAGGGTTAGCTGCTTTAAAGTCTTCCACTTCACCAGTTGCAGCAAAGATGCATGACTCATTGACGATGATGGTTCTCACACTAGATTTCTTCAGGGGTTTGACTGCTGTCTTTAGAAGATGGGGGTCGATATAGATGACTTCGGCTTCAGTTTGAACAAGACTATGCTCAAGGCCACTTTCGCCCAGAGTGTCGTATGCCGTAATTATCGGAATGGACTGAGAAGCACAACCATGAGAGATGGAAATCCATTGTATACTGACACGGTTAGTCAAATATGCTCGCATTGACGGGTTATACTGCTGTACCTTGTGGTCCCAAAGAGAAATACTTTGTTTTGCGGCGTCAGTCCTAGATTGCGTAATCCAGAGCCAACCTGAAGACAGAGTGTCTCGTACTCCTTGTAAGAATGAAAATCATAATTCGATAGTTCGAAGAAAGACCATTCCTTTTCAATGTCCTTCATCTGCCCGCCAATCACTTTCTGCACTGTCCGGACCTCTGTATGAAGTTTGATGAGCTTCCGAGCACCCACGGCTCGATTATTCGGATAGATACGGGCACTCCGACGAACAATATCGAAAACTGTGCGAACATCCTCTGCAGGACGTACAATCAGGCCTTCGCGAGCTTGAGGATGGCGGCGAGGTATAGTTTCATTCGGCTTCTTGACACAGCCTGGAACATCGATCGTAAAGGGAGGCTTGTGGACCTGATGCAATGGCATCACGCCTGATGTGTAGGCCATCTTCGGCAGTTGCACAAGCAAAAACGAGTATGAAAATGGTGATGCTCAGAGAAGGAGTTTGATGACGTCTGACCGTGGCCCGATGGGGTAGATGATGGCGAGGGTTGGTTGTTTGAGGTTAAGCCGGTCTCCCTAATGAACACGAATCAATTGAGCTAAAGACAATGCTTGTTTACCGGGTGCTGGAGGCAAACATCATCGGAAACTCACGTCAAGAGACACGACGCATTTTCTCGTTGGGGCAATTGAAAATCAGGTCCCAACAATATTTAGCTACTCTCCACTAACATAATCCCTGACATCACTTCGTATTTATCGGCTGTTAACTTTGAATAGGTTAACGAGCACTATTGCTATTGACGAATTATAGTACTTCAACCATGGGATTTCTATTATGAATCTCCATGAGTCTCACTACTGTCTGCGATCTTATTGCTTGACTCTATCTTCCTCTCTTCTATGATTAAGGAAGCCACCACTCTGAGATACTCGATTTAGACTTACCTGAATCCGGCATGGATTTGAGTAAAACGAATCATAGATACAGCTGATCAAATCGACGAATCTGAAGGGATTCCGGGCAGACTTTGCCCCTGCTCTGAAAAAGCCGTATCGAAGTCAGCTCAATGGGAGAAGAACGTCAATCTACCAAGGGTTATGGACTATACCAGCCGCTATAATTGATAAGTTGAAGGAGAACGCCATCTACCTAGACGTCCAGTCTTGATGATACTACATGGGATAACTAGGATTTCCTACTGGAAATAAGTAACTAAGACAGGGTAGGAAGTCATATAAGAACCTCGGCCAATGAGTCATGGCCGAGAAGAGTGGAGATTCTTTTTAACGGTATCTCACATTTCTACCTAGGCGAGACAAATCATATAAGTTAGATATAACTCCAATTCATCCCGTCATTTGTGAAACTTCGTGCGATATTTGACTACCAGCCTTCAAAGATCCCAACAGATAACACCACAAACCATCAAACACATTATGGCTTCTCATGGCTTTCTACAATATCTAAGACTAAAAACTATCGTCACTTTGATTCGCATACTCAACTATGTCTGCACGCGTCCTCATTTCAAGCCGTCCCCAGCGTGTAACCGTAAAGCAGTGCGTATTCCTTCCCGCGACCCTGGACGGTATATCGACGCATGGATCTACTACCCTTTGAACTATAACGAGTCTGAATCACGAGGGCTTCTCATCAACTGGCATGGAGGCGGATATATCTTACCAAATTTGGGAATGGACCATACATTCTGCGAGAGAGTAGCCCGCGAGGTTAACATTCTTGTTTTGGATGTGGACTACCGCAAAGCCCCCGAGCACCCCTGTCCTGGTGCTGTTGAAGATGCCGAAGACACGCTAAGATGGGTCGAGAGCCAGCCACGCATGTTTGATCGCAGCCGCATCGCTCTATCTGGTTTCAGCTCGGGCGCAAACCTGGCACTAGTAGCGTCCTCCATTTTAAGACAACAGTTTAAGAATATCGACATCAACGCAGTCTACCCATTCTACCCCGGTGTTGATTTTACCATCCCTCCCGAGAACAAGTCAGTGCCAGATCTCATCAGGCCGCTCTCCATCTCCGCACAGCATATTTTTGCCGACAGCTACGTCCCACGGCTCGAGGACCGAAGGTCTCCTAGAGCCTCCCCAATGTATGCTGAGACTTCATCGTTCCCTGCCCAAATCGTCGTCATCGTCTGCTCTGGAGATATTCTAGCCCCTGAAACAGAGGTTTGGGGCAAAAAGCTGGAGCGCGCTGGCTGCGACATCGAAGTCGTCAAGGTAGACGCTGCTGCACACGGATTTGACAAAACCATCAACCCTCGCATTTTCAAATTTGAAGAACGAGAAAGAACATATTCTAAGGTAGTCGAGAGTATGAAGGGGGTGATGGGGATGGGCACTGATGATAACTCTGCTGTAGCGGGTCAAGCGAAAGCAGGCCGGACCCAGCTTTGATATCTCGATATAATGTCCATGTGGGTGATGGTATCTAATGAGAGAGTTTCTCAGCTAGAGATGATTTTCTACTTCGCAAGGTCCCTGGCTCGAAAGAGAAAGCTAAGAATTAATTTACGCAGCGATATAAGCTGCCCAACGAGACCGTAGGGTTATCAAAATCCCAATTCATGTATCATCACAGTTCTGAGACCAAAACTAAATTAATGGGACGCTAACTTCCATTCTCACTTACCTCGAGATTCGGCCAACCTAATATCTGTGCTATACGTGTTGTATGTGATCATCGAGTGCCATATGCTTTCACTACTAAATCTTCCCTTGGATCATAAAAACCCTTGGATCATAAAAAGTCATTATTACACACAAGGATTCAGAATGCATGTCGGGCAAGGCCAAACACTGCACTTTCAACGACTTGGTTGATAGTTTCCTGGTTCAACCCAATATCCTCCAGCTTTTTCAATAGTTCCAGATCAACCTTATCCTTGAAATCTGCCCCGCTATCTTCCATCAAGTTCGTAAGAATGAACTTATCGTATGAAGCCATAACGTCACCTTTCTCGATCGCTTCGTTGTATTCCTTTAGTGCTTCGGTAGCATCCCGGAATGTGATTTCCCACTCTGTGTCCGTTGTCTTCGTCGTGCGCTGCACTGCGTCCAGCATCTGCCGATGCGTTAAATGAATTGAAGGTGCATAGATAGCTTGCTTCTTATAGCTTGCCAGGTCAGACTCTTGAAGACTCAGTACCGCAGCGACAGTCTCTGCGGTGTGCGCAACACTAGCGGTGCTGACCCTACCGTCGGCGCCACGGTAAAGCTTTGCCTTGCGGGCCTTTGCGTCGATGCGCCACAGGCCGTTAGCAAGATTCACATCCAACCATGGGCCAATGGTAACTGAGATCCAGCTGCTGACGCCAAGCTCATCGATCAGGTCACGGATAATCTTCTTGGCCTGAAGCAGTCCGTTCTCTTGGATAAGCTTTGTGGCGAAGGGATCCGGACCATATTCTGCAGGTAAGACGTAGGGCACGCCCGCCTTGGCAGCCGCTCGGACGGCGGGGTCCTGGATGGTGATGATGTGGGAAAGAGGGGGCATCAAGACGACGGCGTCTTGGGATTTGAAGACACTGACGAGAAAGGTCTCATCTTGAAGGTCTCCAGTCTTCACAATGATATCTGAGGGGAACGAACTGGTTGCTTCAGGTCTCTGGACGGCGGTGATAGTATGAACGCCTTTGGCCAGGAGGGCTCTAATCGTCGGGGAGCCAAGGTGGCCACTTGCGCCAATAACGGCAATTTTGCGACCTTGAAGCTGAGTCATGGTGTATCGTGAGAAGGCTTTTGAAGGTTGTCAAGGTAGAGAAACTGATCAGAAAACGTCAAGACTGCGCGAATAACTTCTATTCGTATATTTGGTGCGGGAGAAAGATAGGCAACGTTATTAAATAGATCAGGCCAAACTGACGTCAGATGACAATTCTTTGACTTGAGGATATGGTGATTAATAATGATTGGGATTATCAAGCACCTATTACCTAACCTGGTGTAAACGGCACTCAATTTTGTGGCTAGATCCACACGATTGAGGCTGGACGCCGAAATCGGGCTTAACTATATTAAATGCGGCTTTTCTCATCTAGCTATTATCTTCAAGGTCCTCACATACAATCAACCAACCCTAACCACATATAAACCCATCGCTAAAACCACTGGTAAAGGATAATGGAGTGGCGAAAGAGTCTATGTCAGGCAAAGGTTGTCTGACTTGTAGTTAACTAACTAAAGAATATCCACTTTGGTGGTACTGTTCATCTAAGTCAGTAGTGATAGCAGTCGATTGTCCATTTATAATTTCTTCAATAGTTTCGTGTAGGCGCTTGAGAATAGGCCCACTGGCAATTGGCAGTAAAAGTCGTATGGGTTCTTAGTTAAGTTCTTGTGCTCTTGTGCAAACATCAAATTCGACTTGTTAGCTGCCGGGTTGCACAATATAACTAGATATAATCTACACCAGCTCTTTTCTAGCGATAACCCACAAAAACTTCTCTTCTGCGTCTCCCTCCAGGACCAATCTCTCGATCTTCATACTCCCAGCTTCTTTCAGTAGCCCAACCAACTCGTCTTGCCCAAGCCCGCTCCAGAACATCCACCCTTTGTCGTCAAGCCACTTCTCGGACACGATACTTGATGTCTCATGCTCTATAAATGTAGACAAGAATACACCTCCAGGCGCAAGCCAGCCATCAATACGTCGCAACATCTCTTTCTGCTCTTCCTGGGGAAGGTGGATGATGCTGTACAAGGCAACAACTGCGATAAGAGAACCAGGCGCAAAGTCGAGCTTCATCATATCCCCTGGATGAAACGTCACACGTCCATGATATTTGTCCAGGCTTTTGCGGGCCAAGTCGAGTTGGACATCCGAGAGGTCATTGGCATGTGCGTGGACGGAGGGGGCACGCGAGAGCAAAGTCGAGAGGAAAGGTTCCCCGGAACCACAACCTAGTTCAAGAACCTGGTGTCTGATGCTTTCTTCAGTAGAGTTGAGAAGCTTTGGCACACGGTTGAGAAGCTCATCGAGGTATGTTTGACGAAGGTGATGATGGCGTTCGGTCCAACTGTTATACTTGGGAGCCACAGCATTGTAAGACGCACGAAGGCGATCCTTCATATTCGTTGGTGCATCCATTAGTTATGGTTCGACTTATTTACAATGGAATGTATATCTTTTAGGCAGTTTTACCAGGAGATAATCTTCAATTGTTTTTAAAGTTAATAAGACGGCACGGGTTCTGGTCATAATGGGTTATGAGTCAAAGGGATCAGTGTGAGTCATATACGAGTTAAATAGAACCATTGCCAAGATATGGGCCAGTACTTGCACGAATAACATTATGCAATAGCATACTCGACTGATTCGCTACCTAATAAGTGCTCATGAGGATGGCCACCATAACTCCATGACGGCTATGCTCAAGTTATTTGCTAAGCATGTGGAAGCTCCTTGAACTTCGCTACCATGCACCGTCAGCCTGCAGTCATTTATTAGCAGTATTCTCATTTTAGGCAAGATACTCTATGATGCATATTAAAAACTTGTGGGACTCTCTGTCACGATTGAAATGCTGACAGCTGGTATAAATATAGCAACTACACAACCTTGCAACTGATAAGTATATCCCTTCATGTAGACTTGCGTTGGAGTTATTAGTGATCTACCAATATAAGGACTTAGTAGTTCTTATAAGATGCCACTTGGAAGACATATGAAGTATCTGTGACGCGGGAGTATAGTGGTCGAGAAGCCGCTTTTATATAGGAAGCAAAATTTCTAAGTATTATCCGACTGGGTAAAATAACACCAGGGTAACAGTAAACCTTTTTTGGTCTAAGGATAGATAGAATGATTTAATCTTGGGGGTCAGCTTGATATGTGACAATGCCTTTTTTGCCCTTTTTTTGAGGCTCAAGCTCAACGGAGTACGTATAGTCAGCCCTTATTCCCCCATCTTGCCTATCAATCAAGATACCTTTATCAGAGCCCTCATCTCCTAGACGTTCCCAGTCCCTGTTCCCACGATCGATATGTGTGGTTGTTATGCCACGATCGGTAGGATTAGAGAAGCCGCGTCTTTGACCTCGAGCGTTACTTTCACCTACCCTGCCACCGCCAATGGTAACAAGGGTGTTTGCGTTAGGCGTGCTGCTCGACTTCTGCGTATCCTGACCACGGATACGCATATACATTAGGCGCATGGAAGGAAGGCAAGCAGCGGTACAGCCAATGCCGATTTCGACGCAGGAGAATAAAACAATGTAGCCGATGTAGTCTGGATAGATCTCAGTACAAGTAGCCCAATATCATAAGGGACGGTAAACCTACACTTGAGATTATCATTCGGTTCTCGATAGCGGGAAATGAAGGGAGCTCGAGCAATAGTCGCGATAGATGCACTTGAAAGTGTAGGTTAGAAAAGAACGGCTCATGTATAGCTTAGGAAAACCTACACCGAGGCCAAAGACAAGAGAGAAAGCACTTGTATCTTGGCCTTTAGCGACATCTGCGTTTTCCACATTAAGATTCCTGGCAATATTATGCAGCCAACGTCAGTGACAATACTTGTCGCTGTGTTGGTATGGCTAATGCCTATCAGCGTCTCGGTTGCTGCGCAGGTCCCTTTTCCTTCCAGGACCAGAGACGTGTTCCAGTTGGCCTCGACAGGTCGGCAGAATGTCAGAATGCCAAAGAAAGTAACACAGAATGATGCCCAGGTAAGACCAAAAAGGGCCCAAATGGAGTAGCGTAGAAGAGGAATTGATCTTGAAGCAATTCGTCTGAGTGTGACGCATACGGACGACTTGATCAATGCGACAGCACCAACATAGATGGTGATCCACGCAATGTAAAACTTCTGCGCTTCTGATTGCATCCACGTGTTGAGGTGGTCATCCTTGGTTCCAATGCCCACCGAGATAGCGTGTACCGCCAGACCTGTGTCAGCAATGTAAACGATCTTCACCGAGTCCTTGAGTTAATGCAATGTCCCTACTGTGCTTCTGATAGGAGGGTTCTCGTACATACCAGGCCGGCCACAATGAGCCAATCGTCTAATCCAAAAACGTTATCGGTGAGGCGAACCATGGTGCGGATTCCGACGCTGATCGCTGCGAGACAGACAAACACCAAGATGATGGCAGTCATGGCGAGTGGGAAACCCTCGAGTGTAACGGCTCGAGCATTTTCGTCAACCATTTCGTTTCAGGTGCATTTGCTAGATGGGCTTGTACACGGAACACTCTTTAACTGTCAAGCGGAAACAAGAGCGTGGAAACATCCTCAAACACATATGATAGCGGTATGGTTGGAAAGCTGTTTAAGTAACCTCTTGGCGAGTAACGTAACTATTCCATGAGAGGCCTGTATGGCCAAGAATTCTTCACGCGGGTACGAGCCGAGGTTAAACAGGGTCCGCATTTAAGCAGGGAATAGAGTACCAGCCAGTGGCACCCAATACCACATCTCGCATCCACTTGAAGTCCCTAGACCCCGTCAGGAAATTGCTCTTGTTTAGATGAGGCGGAAACCGAACAGGCAAACAGCTGCTCATAGTGAAACTGATAAGGAAATGTTTTGAGGGAACGGAGCTTGAATCGCCGGCCGTAGCATCCGTCGATACTCGGTGTCCTGGTACTAACGTTAGACCAGAGCCCAGTTCAGGATGCCCTTGGGTTGAGAAAACTCCAGGATCTCCAAGGTGATTAAGGGCACATCTCAAGTAGTCCAGAGATTTACCCACCCCCTAGGGATATTGGTTCCATGGAGCATCTTGTGGGCTTTTGTGATATCAATACCGGATCTCGGCATTGGTGTTCCAGGTTGGACCCTCCTAGAGTGAGGCGACTTTATTGTGGACTACATGAGAAAAGTACGTACTCATTACGGATCGTAACTAACGTTACTCCGTAGCCTAGGAACTAACGTCGTATTGCTCTGTGGTTGTGATCGTAGTGAGTGGATTTCACATTATCGTACGATACGTAGAACACCAATTTCGACATTGACAAGTTCTGCCAACTGCTATTAGAGACACTTCCATTTACTAACTAAGTGCCTCCGCTATTGGGGCGTTTATTCATACCTCTCGATCTTCAGCCTAAGCTATGGGCCTCGTTTGTCCTTTTGAGCTACTCGGCTAGACTGCGATTTGATCGCCCGGCAAACTTTTGATAACGGCTGTATATTGCAGCTGCAAGGAACGAACTGTCTGTCACTCGTATTTCAGCTGATCCCGAGACTCAGTGGTCGGGATATTCATGTGAGAAATCTGAACAGATACGTAGTCAAGGGTTTGGTGATTCAAGCTAGGATGAAGTATGGCTAGAGCGCATGATCTGGAGCGGTATGAAGGGGTATCCTTGAGGCTCGCCCATGCATATGGAGCTGCTCCGTATTGAACGCCCTGAGAAACATCCACTATGTCACATGTGGTGCGTCCATACCCATCACCAAAGTAACCATTACATATATAAAAGTTCTAAAGCTTGATTGGCTGGTATTTACTCCTTCTCCAGAATACTTCTCCTAAAACTGCCAACCTTTCTGCTTCTTGTCTTCCGAAGGTGTTGAGTGAGGCATCAACTCGGCTATCCTATTTGCTTATCACACCATCAACACTTCCCTTGCCCCTGGACGCCATGACGGGCCGACAAGAATTCAACGTCACTCCCTTAGGCGTCGAAACGGATGCCGAGGATGAGATTTTCCAGCTCTCAGATTTGGACCATCTCATGCCTAAGCTCTACGTGCACATGATTGAAATCTTTGAGTTACCAGAGAATATTCAGAAAGCCTCGATAGTTGACAGCCTCCTCAAAGGACTGGAGCGTACACTCACCGACTACCCTATCTTATCAGGTCAGCTGCCTAACTAATGAAGTTGCACTGAGTTGTAAAGTGACATCAATTGACAGGAACTCTTCATTTTGATAACGAGTCCGGGCGTATTGTTGTGAAGAGGCAACCACGCTCTTCAATCGCCCTCCACGTCAAAGAAGCCTCGCCTGAGGAAATAGCCCCTTTCACTGTTCTCGATAAGCATGACTTTCCCGTGCATCTCCTCGACTCGCCTAAGGTGCTTCCGGAGCCATTTGTTGGCGCCCATTTTCCCATACCCGCAACGGCGGGTGTTTCTGCTACTGGCCCCGCGGTTGCAGGTGCGCAACTCACATTTATTAAGGGCGGTCTCATCCTGGGTATTGCGATTACACATCAAGTCTGTGACGGGCCTGGCTTTGAGAACCTCTTGACAACTTGGGCTCGATACGCGTCTACCGCCACAAAAGGGGTTTCCCTCAACGAACTGGATATATCTACATCAGAAATTCCATCTCGCAGCATTCTGACCGCACAAAACAAACCCGTCCTGACACCCGACGAATTAGAGGAACTGGGTAACAGGTTTCCCACCATGAAACTGCGTGACGGCCCCCCAGCTCCACCGCCAGCGGACTTCAAGATGCCCGTTGTGAAGACCCGCATCTGGCACTTTTCAAAGAGCAAGCTACAGACACTCAAATCACAGTGCAGTGTTGGACTTGAGCCAGGAACATGGATTTCGACATACGATGCTCTGCTGTCTATCATGTGGCGGGCAACCGTGCGAGCCAAGTCGCAGGTACTCAAGCCGGACTCCAATGCGCCATCGAAAGCAGTCCATGCCGTTAATGGCCGTGGCCGCACAGGGTGGCCAATTTCCGACCGATATATTGGGACCGCCATCACGCTTCCGCAATCCAAGACCCTGATAGTTGCTGAGGTTCTTGGTGACTTGAATACAACCCTACCTGTATTGGCACGTAGTGTACGTGATAGTACTAACTCTGTTGACCCGAGTTACATGGCTGATCTCGTCAAATTCGCTGCCGCCTCCCCAAATCTTCACTGGTCTGAGTTGGATATGCACTGGCTATTGGGTCTTGATTGCATGGCCTTCGATTGGCATACCATGAGGTCCTACCAGGACCACGACTTTGGCTTTGGCAAACCAGCGGCACTAAGGTGGCCGCACCCTAGCTTTGAGGGCTTCTTTTTCGTGCTTCCAACAAGGGCAGGGGTAAGAAACGCCGGTCAAGATGAGGGTATTGAGGTTTGTTTTGGCTTAGAGGAGAATTGCTTCGCGCAGTTGGAGAAGGATGAGGAGTTTGCCAAGTACGCTGAGCAGAGGGGTCTGGACGCTTGAGGGAACAAGAGATTGTGAATCTATGTAAGCCATATGCTCGCAGCACTATTCTGAACAGGAAGGATGGCTTTTGTTGTTATCCAGGCTATATTCCTTGATAAACCTCTATCGCCTCCAGCCATGCGGGTGTATGCAATGACATCGCCGGCCTGGTCTCCTTAGCCTTTTCTTGACGTCAACTGAGCATAGTGGACATATCCATTTTGTTCGGCTTCGCTGTAGAGAATCTTGCAGTGTGTATCCATGAAAAGCAGCTGGCATTATTCGAAGCACTGAACGCTGAACTACATGACGTAAATCGTGTACTCCCTTTGGTGAATACCCTCAATACGTCCTTCTAGCCAGATATTGTGTACGTTGTTCATCAAAAACGGAGGGAGTATGAATTTTCGTTTCTCCTGTTCTCTTATAGTGCAATTCAGTGATGGTATGATGATATCGTCCCTGAGCGTAGCCTTGGAGGTGGTTGTGAGTTAATCAGTAGGCGGCACTTTTATCACCCCCTTTTCATTGGAGAAAAAGAAAAATGGATCATGTGAGGATGACTACGATATAGTATCATATGCGAGGACGTACCTAAGAGGAAAGGTTGTCGAATTAGCAAAGACGATGTCAATAAAAATTCATTCTTACCTGACTGGGACTATTAGAAGTTCACCATCATTCGCTCGGCTGTATTTTAATCTTAGCAGTTACTAGTGTATCTATTAAATCAATCTTCCACCTACAACTCTACGCCTAATTGAACAAGGGTTCCCAATAGGAAACAGTTGTGATGATTGTGAGTCAAGATATACATTACGAAGGCTACAAAGAGGTTTCGAGCCATAAAGTATTCTGCGCCGTGATTCCCTCTAATCAATGTTTTCTCCACATTCTTGCCTAGGCAAAACTGATGTGTTGCGGAACTTCTATAGACAACCCAGGGCCCCAGGCCCTGGCATTAGTAGTCCACCAGACTTTGCCTCCACACACTCAAGAAACAATCATGACAGAATAGGTATATTAAAGTATCACGTATATAAGGCTGGAAGTGTAGTGAAAGAGTTTCCCTACCTAATGGGGCTGGCATCGATTCATGTGAACCGGTGGTCATCCGAGTGATGCTTGAGGCATCAAACAAGTCGCAGAATCGTCTCCAACTTCGAGGTACAGTAAGCATGTTTAGGAACCAAATGGCTTACACATCTACCGGTTGCCCTTGGTTCATGAGTCATATGACATACAGATTAGTACTAGTTGCTTTCACAAAGGACTTGACTGGGCAGACTTTCCTTCTTGCTCTCTACCCTGGGCACCAATAAACCTGTTAGTAGAGTATTGGGAGACTGGCCCGGTTTTTGCCCTGGCTACAAGCAGTAATAGGCTTCTAGCCTTGACACCTATCCTCCCCTTCAAGGTTATTATTACTCACTATCCTTCAGTTATTAGTACAGAGTGCAATAGAAGCACGCCCTACTTGCTTTTGATAGACGAAAAATTAGTCTAGCGAAGCTTAGCATAAAAGTAATAACCCAATCTAGGTATTATAACTTAAATTAAAGAAGCATAAAGTTATAGAGTAATTAGACTAAATATCTATATAAATATATAATCTAAAAATTATTAAAATATTAGAATAGAGTAGGCTAATATATATATAATACTTATAGTCTATCTAAGTTTAACCGACCTATTGCCCTGAAACCTCTTTTCTTATTAGCTAGTTAGGTTTTGCATGGGGCAGTGTGTTTTAATCTGTCGTTTTCTCTAATAAAGGACTTCAATTCAGCATAATCAATATATCCAATCCTTAGCTTCTATAGACTATACATAAGACTATACTAGTTACAAGCTGGTTACCGCAGAGCAGGATCAGTTTGCTCACAATCGTTGCACGGCGTATGTCTGCAACGTTCCTGACCTATCGACCGGCCCCTACACTCACCCCGTCCAATAGAGTTCATATGTCCGCAACAGTGGCACCACCATCCGAAAGGAATCAGGTAATACCTAGCATAACACCTGTCTCGACCGCAAACGCCTTGAACAGAAACAGTGTGCGTTGAACTGGGGATACAACGCAGGAGAGCTCCAGTTCGCTGGTGACGCCGATTTGCCGAAACCGCATTGCCGCAATCTTCCGCGTGTGCTGGGCTGTACCACTTTTCTCCCCGTTGATGACCACAGACGTGTTTATAAACCCAGGTTTGACACATTGGATTAGATTCTGAACTATATTCTGGTGAGTTTGAGAATGAGATGGGTCTATTGAAGACTTACTGAAAATCGTTAAATAGATGAGAGTGTCTGATCTTGAAACTTTTTACTTTGATGGTAGTATGTCACTGGCAGAGCTGGACTCCCTTTGCAATATATATCAGCAGCACCCTATCTGACCGTTATTTATAGAAGCGCTTAAACTCATTTATGTGTCAAATAATATTAATAGCCTTGAATCCGATTAGAGGGCGATACGCTGACCACATCTTAGTGTTTCTAGCCACTACAAGATCCTACACTGGTCGACGCTTATGCGGCCAAAAATTGCTGTGTGGTCGGTCTATGCGCCCCTATAAGATTGAAATCTCCTCTTTCCAAGCGCGCTCATTAAGTGGAGTAGATGTCCACGCAGCGGCTATCCCTTCAAATGACTAAAGATATGGGAGATCCCGGCTAGGGTCTGGTCCAATCAGAC
This sequence comes from Fusarium staphyleae, assembly GCA_017140175.1. NCBI lineage: Eukaryota > Fungi > Ascomycota > Sordariomycetes > Hypocreales > Nectriaceae > Fusarium > Fusarium staphyleae. The sequence goes on from JADDON010000355.1 coordinate 80,496, forward strand.
AGTGAGGAATAACCAGTACCTATCCTGCCACTCAGTTAAGTGTATAGTAGAAGTACCAGTAATCTCTAATTGTAAAAATCGCAATACTGGTATCACACTATTATATTTGGAGTAGTGATATTCGTACTAATAACTATTATTAGTCGCACCAACAACCAGGGTCCTAAGTAGGCAGACCGAGAGAGATCACATGCTCGCATTTCGTAATCAGAGGTTGAGATCTAACGTTAACAGTCACCCGACCCGTTACAGATCACTGGTCCACCTATAATGCGTTCAATCAGGCCTATAAGTATAGGGAGGGAAAGCTACAAGAGGGTAATATTATGGAGGCTAGAGGGGGCAAAGAGCGACTATTAAAAATGAGGCTGCGGCGATTGCAATTGAATTGATTGATAATAAGTTAGTTAGTGTTATAACTTATGTGGTTATTGGTACGACTAACAATAGTTGTTAGTACGAATATCACTATTCTATATTTATATGGCTTCTTTTCTGGCTGTTAATTGAAGCAATCTGCGCTAACCTCTTACAGCCCTCCTCTCTACCTAATATTATTAAATCACAGCCCCAATAGCTATACCAATCCTCAGATAATTACAGTGGTGAGATAAAACATCGACACACCCCACACCACTAACAGCTATGATTTGTGTCGATATTTTATCTCACCTACTGTAGATAGATTCTATAGTAACTATAATGAACTAGAGAAAGATCGAGGTAATAGGCCTATAAATACCTGTCAAAACCTAGCTAGTTTTACGCCGCTTGACCAAATAGGCTTAGTCTTTCCCTTCCTGCCCTAAATACCAGGTTTCAGCTCCCTTCAAATAATAATCTCGCGCTCGCACCTTGTTATTCCCTTTTTCCTTTCTTACTTTTCACCCCGCGACAAAGTCTTTCAATTGTCCTCTTACCACAACGCCCCATCTTTTAAGGATGACATCAAAAGCAGTCTTTGATCTGACGCAGTGGCAAGTGCATGAAACGGAGACAGACTGCGACCTGGTCTTTCGTTCCACCTCAGGACTGGTGTTCCATTGTCATATCTGCCCTACTAAATTCGATCAATCTCCCGCAGTTGAAGAGATTTATTACAAATGTCTCGAGATTTTGCGAACTGGAGAAGTGGAGATTGACGATTTCTACGAGGAAGATGCCCACGACTGGCTGTTTCAATCATTCGAGCCCTTGATCGCTCAACTAGTTCAGCATTCGGGAGTAGGACCTGTTGCGAATCCAACCTTGGCACATTATCTCTTTCCTGGGCAGACATACCATCTCGAGCTTACTGCGGAAAAGGACGAAATGAAACCTCAAGTGGCCACGGATCATTATGGTTGGAGTAGTCGGACCATAAAGGTGGATGATAACTTTCTACTCGAGCTAGACCAGTGGACCCGATCTTACGCACCTTCCGAAGTAGAGCTGTGCTACGATCGTCCCGGAGACAGTCTAATTAAGACCCCGAAACGCACGACTGTTGTCAGTCAAGACGGAAAACCAATCACCTGTTTTTTCAAGAAATTTGGGTTGTCATTTGGCTCGTCGCATGCAAAGAAGGAGCTCGAAGCGATGAAGAAAATTTCTACAGCTCGGCTGCCCCCGCCACCTGAAACATATATCTGTCATCTTGTTGGCGTGGTACGGGAAAAAAACGGTCTGTTGGGGATGTTGTTCGCCTGGATAGACGAAGTGGGTGTACTGTCCGAGGCCAGAGCTGCGGAGAGCTCTGCTGCCTTGAAGCAACGCTGGTTGTCTCAGATTAATAAGTCAGTCCAGCAACTGCACGATAAAGGAATTGTTTGGGGCGATGCGAAGGCAGAGAACATTCTTATAGACAAGGACCAGAATGCTTGGGTCATTGATTTTGGTGGCAGTTATACACTAGGCTGGGTTGACAAAGACAAAGCTGGAAGTTTCGAGGGCGACTGTCAGGGTGTAGGCAAAATCAACGACATCTTGCGTCAATAAGCAGCCTATAGTCAATATATCCATCTCGATCATCGTTAGCACAAACCATTGGTGTTGGATATTGCGAGTATTCGGTTTGTTAACCATCGCAGTGTTGTGTATAAAAATTACTATTGATAGGGATGGTTGTGAGCTATTTGCCACGAGCTGTAGGCTGCAGTGGGTGTAAGCTACGAACCGCTTTCACATTCTCAAGCTCGGCATCCGGCTTAGTATGGAAGAGCACGGTATAGGTGATGCTCATGGCTGTTAAGAGAGTTTGGAAAAATGTTCTATGAGGCCAAAATAGGTCGCTGACGGAAAGTAGGAGGAGGCAATAAAAAGATTAAACCATGACCGGGCGACTTCTGATCATTCTACTTTGTGGAATACGACAGAGGAGCTTTCCCGCTCGCACCACGTGAAGTCCACCAGCTGTAAATTTATTGTGATAGCTCATAAGTCTCAAAAATTTGTGTCCGTGAAAGTTCTTGAATAGCCCAAGAATGATGCTATCGTAAGCTATTTCTATGAGTCAGAGGTGGTGGAAAACAATCAGCACCACAACTCTATGCACAGGCCTATATATTTCCAGCTTGTTGAGCAATCTGGATAGCCTGTAACATCGTCTGTATGATAGCCAAAGAAACACTCAGACCTCCGAATAAGGCCACAAGCCAAAAGGTCCAAAACTGCAAAGTGTCTCGTCGATCACGAAGAAGTCCTGACACTGACCTTGGTCTGGCCCCACTCAGTTCCTTTGACAACAACTCAACTTTCTGATACAAGACAGGAAAATCCCGCGCCGCATAATAAACCCGGCGATCCCTCGGCAGCAAGTTTGCATGGCAAGTCTCGAGACTGAGCTGGCGCTGTCCACAGAGAACGTGAAGTAGGGTGTCAGGCTGGGGACATGGTAAGTTGGCTGGGTCAAAGATACGCCGAAAAAGCTTTCTGGACCTCGGGCATTGGCCGAATAACAATCGGAATGAAAGAAGAATTTCTTCGAGTAGGTGGGCAATATCATGTTCATCGGCGCGAGGATTTATACCGTTCTTCTCTTCGCTGGCAAACGCAAAGATGGTACCGCTCTGTGACTCTAGCTGAGAAGCGCAAATTGACGGAAAACAGAATAAGGAAAGGGTGCGACTTGACTTGTCGTAGTCGAGATGCAGCGCAATTGAGTCAACCCAGCGGAAGCGCACGCCTAGCAGCGTATGCAGCAAGTAGGCATTCAACTCACTTGGGTACAACGCGACCCAAGAAGCGGCGGTCTTGCTGGTTTCGACTGCAAATTGACTGCTGCTACTAGAGCGGGCGGGCAGGAGGTTTCCGAAGCATTTCAGCAGGACGAACAATGGGCGGTCGCACATGTCCGCGGGCACTTCGTACATGTCGAAGACCAAACCCGAGTGCGGACCATCGTCGTGATAGATGGCCAGCTTATCGGGGGTGCAGACGTTGAATTCGGGCTGGTATATCATCGATCTCCAGCCCAGGGCTGAAAAAACAAGGAGTCGCATTGCGTTGAAGGCTTCGTCGTCATCACCGTTGTCATCGAAGACCTCCGATTCCTCGAGGTGCTCGACCACATCATCGATGCCACAGCCGCGGTTTCCGCGTAGGTAAGATTCGACGTAACCACAAACACTGTCGAAAGCTGACATGTCCCGAACCGATTTGCCTTGAGTTTGGAGGCTTGCGACAGTTGCTGGTAAATTGAGCAGACGACTCGAGAGCCATGAGGGGTACCAATCAAGGTCGATAGCCTCTTCCTGGTGTCTTATCGTAAGGGTGTGGCCAGTGATCAGTACTTTCCCATCTAGTCTTCGACGTCTGATGATCGACGGACGCCTCCGCCTCCATGCTATTCCGTTGCCATGGTCAGTGGAGTTTTCTTGGTTGTTGGTCATGGTGCGGATACGAGGTGACGGGCCGGACTGATTTCGGGCCAACCTTCTTCTGAACAGACGCCTTGTGTTTCTGCCCGAGCCGACCGGCTCCCTCACGCAACCCTTCTGCTTTGTGGCTTCGTCTATTACCATGGTCAAGGAAAATGGAGTTTGTGGTCTTTGGGAAGAAAAGCCGGGCTTCACTTCTTTTCTTTGCATGCTGAGTTGCTGCATGACTTGTTTGTGGAGAAGTAGGTAGAGCCTGCAGTAAAACTCGAGGTACTAAGGGGTGGCCGACATACAGGCCCCCTTATTACCTCTCCCTTCGCCTTTTGGGTATTGATCTTGCTAATTACGATGTCCAATATATTCAGAGCCAATATTAGAATAGGGAACCCATGCTAGTTCAAAAAAAAAAAAACTGTGATTTTCCACGGCTTGCAGACTCCTCTGTGCGCAAATCAGCATCGCCGACCACGCTGCGTGTGAGCGGGACGGCCCTTGAGGAACAGTTGATGTGAGTGCGGGGCTATGGGGCTCTGAAAATGATTGGACTTATGATATGGCGATGCTGTCTTCTCAATAACCGCGCGCGTATCCGACATCATGTTTTCCCAGCCGCCGATAACACATCATATTCCTCCCCTCCCCCATACGGCCTATATTGGCGGCCTACTCCAACCGGGACTCATCTCTCCATTGCTTGCGAGGCTCAACGAGCCTATCGACCTCTGGCATGGTCCCCGAAACCCCCACCCCGGGCCCGGAGGTGAAGCGGCATGAGCCCACTAGCCCGATCAGCCCTGTCTGGCCTGTCCGTCTCATGATCCCAGTCCCTAGCCCAGCTCAGGCCCGTTTTACTCGGCCTCAACGATTTTGCAGCTCTCCATTCATAGCTCATGGAGATGAGTAGCAAAGCCTCATATGTGCTATGGGGTTCGATTAGACTCATCATCAAGGTTGTCTATGACTGATGGCGCTCTTACAGCCCCAAAACCACTTCCACTTCCTGGTCTTCACGTTTTGAATGGCCTAGACTAGTTTGCACACTCTGTTCTCCCTGATAGCATCAAAATGCTCAAAACACTAGAGTATGCCCTATTGTAGGTGCAGTAATACAAGAAGGAATTACCTATAACTCACACGCTTTTCCGACATGTACAGCGAAATCATTGTCTTCTGCGCCCATGCAATTACCTCCTTCCATAATAATCCTGATCTTGGCAGAAACCGCATCATATGGTCGCAACCCAGCAACGACTTCTCAGAAGTCATTGGTAACGTCCAAAATTGCCCAAGAAGGCTTGACGAGGCAGCAGATATGACCAGGTTTTCCAGGGAAATACGCAAGTGCGAGACACTGGCCGCCCTCTTGGATGTGCAAGGGTTTCACATCTCAGATGTTGCTAATTTACCCTTTTTTCTAATTCCCTGAGGCTGAATTTAAGTTTGTTTGGGAGAGAGAATAAGCTCATTACTTTAAGAAAGTCACGCAGCCCAATGCTAGAGAGGTAGAGCTTACGTGCTAAATAGATTTACGGCCTTAGCAGCGTCAGCAAATACCAGCTTGCCCTACATTATACCAATACCTATATGGAGATCTATGATGTTATCGCCTCGATATCATCGGAAACCCAAATCAAACTTGTTCAGGCCTTGTCCAAGTTTGCGAGTAAGCTCGGCCGTACCGAGGACGGCTCCGAGGATAACTACTAGGGCATTCAAAAAGTACGGGATTGGCTGAATACGTCCAAGAAACCCTTTCTACTCATCTTCGGCAACGTCGAAAACATCAATATTCTCGAGCAGATCTGGCCTGCAAGCGATAAGGGGTCCATCATTATCACAACAAGGTCGCCGAGTCAAGCATCTAAGCGAGTATCTAACACCTTGGCACTGCAGTCATTCTCCCTAGAAACTGGAAAAGAGGTTTTGGAATCTCTCACAAGTGTCAAGCTAGCCGATCGAAACAACGAGGCTGCCAGCTAACAGGTTTGTCAACTCCTGTGTGGACTGCCCCTAGCCATGGTGGAAATATGCGACTTCAACAGAGACCGGGGCTACTCATATACAGAGTTCCCGACAATCTACAAGAAGTCGGCAGAGGAGATCTTTACTAAGTCGGCGAGGCCAGTGGAATATGATGACACCGTGTTGATGACATGGAACCTTTCCTTACAGAATCTGTCCCGAGGAGGGGACCAAGTTACAAAACTTACTCGTTTGCTTTGATCCAGACTTGATACCTGAGCGTCTCGTCAAAAACACAAAGGCTGAGATAGACTACTCAGGCCTCGAGGTCCTATTTAACGAGTTCATGTATGTTCTCCATAGAACTTGACATCTGACATGAGGCGTGTAATAAAGATTTGTTTAGTTTTGGTGAGGGAGTCATAAAGTTGACCCGAACTTCCATCATTAATATGCTTTCAAGCTCTCAAGTTATATCAATACATAGTCTGGTACAGCTGGTCGTCTTTCCAAGACTCTCCAGGGTTGAAAGAGTGCAGATGTATGACCTGACAGTCTACATCCTGTATTTTGACTTCCCCAACACCTGGCAGAACAGAGTTGCACATCAGGGGTATGGATGGCAATCATGGGAAACCTGTAGCCATATCCTATCCCATGTGAACTGGCTGATGCAATTATCTGCAAAACACAAAAGAAAGTCGAAAACACCCAAGAGCTGGGCCGAACTGGTATTTCGAGCCGGGACGTAAGCGATACCCTCTCCTCCAATTTATTTGTCGAGCTTATTGATCATATTGTTAACGTGTTTTGCGAACTCTCTAGGTATCTGTGGAAAAAAGAGCAGCTCGCACTTGCGAAGTCGTTCTTCGAGTTTGGTCTGAGCATTGACAAGGATGTTTCCGGTTTAATCACCTCCCAAGCTCTTGGCACACGTATTCCTTGACCTCGCTCAGCCTCATGCTGCTCTCACCGCGTACAAAAAGACCCTCGAATCGCGCGAGAAGCTACATGGCGTAGACTCTCCTTCTGTGGTAGATGTGTATGATTCCATTGCCTGCTCCTACACAGAGACTGGCAATGTGGAACAAGCATTTGAATATCTAGAGAAAGCAACAGCTATTCATATGACTCATGACCCGAGTAAGATGATGCGCACTCTGGCTATCAGGGCCATGGCGTGTTTGCGTGCCGGGCAGCCTGAAGATGCCCTTACTGCCATCAGAGAATGCTGGCGTCTACAGGGCATGACACAAAGAGAGATCGAAATGTCCTCGTATCCAAAACACAGTGGGGACATCATGCTTCTCGCACGAATCTTCTGGCTCCAGGGCAACAAAGCTGAGGCTCAGGAGCTGGTCTCGCGCACGGTTGCCATGCGTAGAGGAACGTTTCGAGGAAATGGCGGGCCTAGAGTCGTGGATTCACTATTTACCTTGGCTCGGATACTGGAGGATTTTGGAGAGGTTGTCTTAGCTGCAAAGCTACTAAGCCAGGCCATAGATATGAGCGGAGATGATCCAGAGATGAAATCGCACAAGGCCAGAGCATTTTGGTTTTCTGCCAATGTGGAGGCCAAGATGGGGGGAGGGGAGGCCAAAGTGGCGGAGTTGCGAGAGAATGCTCGAGCTGTGCGACAGACAGTCCAGGGTAGGGAATGGCCGGATGATGATACGGATGCTGCTTTTATGAAGCTAGTCAGCTGGATGTTGTGGTAGTTAGGGTTCATACTGTGTAGCTAAGGGAAGCTGATACAGCTTTCCTAAACTCAAATATTCATCATGGTTGAGCAAAGAAGCACTATGTTGGAGTTGGTTAGAGCTTGCCGGGACTTACGATCCAATGGCCCGCGCTGGTATAAGAGGACTCAGCCCCTAACGTTCATTGTTTTATATATATCGCAGCTGTGCCGCATTTCTTGTCTGGAATTCAAGCACGTGCCATCGTCAGGGATTCGTTACATACCCTAGCAAACAAAACTGCTTATAACCGTCGTAAAAAGCAACATCAGGGGCTCCCAGACCTAAGTCTTCATTTCGGGGAGCCCTATTGTCTGGACTTCTACGCCTTCAGCGTCAAGTTCAGACCATAAGGCCGTATCACCTGAGCAGTAAAAATATTACTCTTGTAGGTCGGGGAAAAAGAGAGTTGAGAGTGACTAGAGGGTTGGATAGTGGTCAGGCTCTTCGCCTTGAACCAGGTCTTTTCGACATTTCGTTGCCACGCGATGGTCGTGGGGTCGTGTGGCAGCCAACAGTATGTCTTGCGGAAGGATATCGGATTAGATCATTGTGCAAAGGACACACGAGGATCACAAGCCTGATCACGGTTTGCAAAGATAATCGGCACAGGAGGTTCTAGGGAGTTTCACTACTGAATTTGGAGTATGTCACCGAAGTGATAACGAGTGATTAGAATCTAGGAGTCTTATTAATACGTAGGAAAGGTTTGCACTTCTAAAAGTTAAGTAGCAAGGTTTCATTATTGGCTGCTAGTCTAGTAGGGTTAGCAAGCTGTCTGCCTGTGTAGTACGTCTATCTCATCTATAAGAATATAGAGAACACTTTATGAGCTATACAGTAAATAGCATTATTAATGTAATTGTCAGCCATCCAAACGTCGAACAGACTAAATCGATTCCCAGTAAATTGATTCTCTGTGGACACATCTGTAGCCTACAACTGTAGCCTAACTCAAGGTATAAGTACATCTCGGCAGGAAATGAAGCCGGTTATGAAAAGGCGGTAATGGAAAACTAACTAATCACCTAGTTAGTGCATCCGATAGAGAATGCATAAGTTGTGTTATTTCTGCTCGTTTCCGCGTATGGCGTAAGTCGGGGTTTTGATGAATCCGAATGCGAAAGCGAACCGTTTCGCTTCTAAGCCACTGCTTGGCGAAACTGCTACGTATGTGCTCTTACGCCCACCGCCATACCAGAAGCCAGGGAGAATCAATGCATGAAGCATTACGCAGAACTCTATCTCGTACGAGAGACGCAAAATACGCTAAGGCATGGCCCAATCTTATGGCGGTCTTTGACAATGCCCTAGAACCCGACAAGACTGTAACACTCACCGCTTAGATGGTTATAAAAACCCTCTATCCTCAACTAAGATCGAGCGCTCTATCATCTTTCACATCAATCTTACGCATTTAGAACTCATCTTCATCTCGAACCTCAGCAAACATGCCTATCTTTGTCATCACCGTCCCCGAGATCCCCTCCGACAGCCAGGAACGCTTTCTTGCTGCCTGGCCCACTCTCAAAGAGGACCTCAAGTCCCAGGCCGGTGTTGCTGGAGTATCAGCTGGCCCTGTGGTAGCTGAAAATGGCGCTGCCGTTACCGGCTTCAAGTTTGTCCAGACCTTGGGTAAGCAGAGCAACAAGTGCGAGTTGACCAACGCTAAGCAGTTCACAGCTTTCAAGACCACCGAAGACTTTGAAGCCTTCCAATCTTCTGCTTGGGCCAAGGAGCACAAGACGAGATATGATGAACGCATAGGAGCTGAGCCTGTAGCTGGCAAATTTGAAGTCCCCGACTTCCCTGCCAATGCCTCACCCAAGGCTTTCACCCAGTTCACGACGGTTCTTCTCAAGGACCAGGAGAAGCGCGTGGAGCTTCGCAAGGCCTGGACAGATCTCGCTTCTGCACTTGGAAAGGAGACTTGGGGTGGCATCAGTATTGGAGATGGGCCTTCTGTCGGCTTGGGTATGATTGCATGGGACAGTCTCGAGGTATGCGTTCCTGACGTGCAATTGTAAAGTTTTATTACTAATCAGCCATCACAGGAAGCCAAGGCAGCTTATGAGAATCCCAAGGCAGCAGAGGCTTATTCTGCCTATAAGGCCCTTGGAGAGACCAAGAGCACCATGGTCAAGCTCGAGTAAGCGGGGGCACCTAGTCTTTAGAGTAGACCAGACGGGGTTGATTTGTTTGGAGTGGAGTATATTTAGACTAAAACCTACAGAACGTATAAATAAACATTCTCTGCTTCACACCTAGTGATACGACAGGTAGTCAATAAACCTTTCCAGGACTTCCAGTCGCTCGTAAAGATAAACATGTGATATCTGGTAATGTTTCATCAACTCAACGCACTTCTGCAGTAAGTCATTGTCACCCTAGCCTCAAAATTGCATTAATGGACACGATTGGTCAAGCTATCTCAAGCTCTAGATCGAGTAGGGGACTGACAGTTGCCTCAACTATGGGCATGCTTGAGGATTAATGTATATTCTATATGGAATATTCGAGGCTATACTTCAAGCATTAAATAGGCCTTGTAACAGCGCTACATTAAGGGGCGATGATGATATACACTCAGTGTCTGCATTATCTTTAGAAAGGAGTAAACGACTTGGTCAGAGAGGATTAGTGATATCACAGAGGGCCAGGGATAGGTCCAAAGCTACAAGATTGCTTGCACGGGTAATACGTTACTATCACCAACACCAGTACATCTTCCTAGGTACTAGTGGTGACCGTGCTTGAAAGTACCCCAGGAAGCTAGTCAAGTGATGGTCGAGTTGCGGGATACATCCCACTGGTAAACATCAGCGTAAGTAAGACGCGTAATTGTATTGATCTAGTAATCAGAAAAGGGGAGCCAAGGCCCAATGGTATAGATACGCTTCTATTACCCTAGAATCTAGATATACAATCGACCGACTTTACTACCTTCGATATTGGTCTAGCTACATAACCTCATCCGCGGAGGCAACCCGCAGAGCAACGTAGAAGTGTTCAATAGCTGTATATACGTTCCGTAAAAGAGAACAGTTTATGAAAGGGGTAAGGCTAGCTAGAGTACCGATGTATGATATCGTGCAGCCAAGCATAGGGAGGCATCGCCTGGCTTAATGATGACAAAAGTGATGAGTTGCATATTCAGAGTGTTACAGTTGAATATAATTCTACCTAGCTCGAAGCTCTTTAGAATACGCTTCTTTCATGGATAATATATGATTATCGTTGACATCGTCACAGAGAACAACTGACTCCATTCGACAACGGTAAGCTTTGATGTAGCATAAAGCACATACAAGTGAAAAGATCATGAATAGTTAGTATGCTTCCTCTGGCAGATTAGTAGACAGCTTGGGTGAATAGCAGATTAACTATGCTCCATCAAAAATATCAATAGAGAACCAGTCTGTATGAATGCAGCATATTGTCAGAATTAAGACTTGGGTTTCAGATTCCAGTACTATTCTAGCTGTTAGGATATAAATAAGATATTAAAAACCTAAAAATCCCTACAGGGTGTACATGTATCGGGGGTTGTGCTCGCCCAATTCGTTGATCTCCTCTTCCGTCTTACCCTCCATTCTCCAGTCTTCTTTACCCTCTAGTTTTCTTTTGTTTAGCCGCTTAAAGTGTAGGTAGACGACACTGTGAATGACAATGGCGAGACCGAGCATACCAATAGTCGCAGCATAGCCAGGACGATACTCTGGTGCATCCTTGTTGCTAAAGAGGAACGGCGCTGCAACACCTGCCGAGTTCGCAATGGTAATGAATATACCACTGGCAAACGCACGCTTACCATACCGCGGTTGATTCACAGTGATCCAGGCCATGCCCGACCCAGAGCCTGTCCATAGTCCCATGGCAACAAAGAAGCAACCTGCGAAACTCATACTCATGTTATAGTTGGCAATCAGAAGGCAGTAGCCCAGTATCATGGTCAGCCCACCCCCTATACAGAAAAGACCCCTTTGTTGCGTGCGATCGCTGATATTGGCGCAGATCAGGTAGACGGCAAAACCGAGGGCATACACGGGTACTGTTAGACCTTGGACTTGTTTTGGGGACCAAGTCCCCATCTCGTTGATGATGGTTGGGAGAAAGACGCTGAAGCTGTAAAGAACGGAATGGCTGCAATACTGCGCAATCGACAAGGCCCAGATAGTCCAGTCCTTGACTCCAGCTATGACATCTTCCTTGTGGAGCTCTTGGCCGGATGTTGTCTGTCCAATCTCGGTGGCTCGGAGGGTCAAAAGAGCGCGGTGTTCCTCCTCGGTCAAGAACTTGGCTGTCTCTGGAGAGTTGGGAAGGATAAAAGGAATCAAGAACGCAGTCAAAAGTGTGGGGATCCCATTGATGGTAATGATCCAGCGCCAAGCTCGCCATCCTGCGGCACCTTGCTGGTAGCCATCGTGATTGTCTAGCTCGCCAATGCCGAGTGCGACTAGACCGCCAACTGCTCCGGAGATGGCTGAGATGGAGTAGAAGTAAGCGTTGCGCAGAGAAATGTGTCGTTTGTTGTAAAACATCGTCAAGTACAACATAATTCCGGGAAACAATCCGGCCTCAAAGGTACCCAAGAGGAGACGGCAGGCGACCAGAGCAGCAAAATTGTTGACAAAGCCAGTGAAAACGGCCACCAGGCCCCAAAAGAAGACGAGGCCGGCGATATATCTGGCAGGCTGCATCTTCTTGATGATCAAGTTGGAAGGCGTTTCAAATAACTCAGATGTAAGTTAGTTCTCTGCAACAATAAGCCGACACAAAGCTGTACTTACGCAATAGGTAATAAAGAGAATAGATACCGAGATTTGATATTGGTCACCACTTAGGCCGAGCTCTGATTCGAGTCCGTAGAGACGTGCATTGCCAATGCCAACTGCGACCGAGTGGTCAATGTTAGCTGATCTTGATTATTGTGGTACCAGACCTACCTCGATCCATGAAGTTCATAAGATAAACCCAACAGACACAAGGAATGATACGCCGATCTAGCTTCCTCAATATTCGCTTTTCTGTCCCCTGATCGATCAAGGAAAGAGTGTCCGCATTGGTCGTGCCATCGCTGCCATTAGCGATGCCTTTCTCCTCTTTGCTGGGAGAATCCGTGTCGTGTGACACCCCGGAGCCAGCCATAATGCGGAGATAGGTTTGAGAGGAAACAACTGGTCTGGTTGAATTGTGTCAGATTTGAGGAGTGTGCAGAAAGCTCAGCTGACCTAGACAAAATCGGATCGGGGGGGTCCTTCTTTATACTTGAAGCCGATCACACCTCTCTCCTCCTCACAAGGTCTGCCGAAGAAGCGAGGGGTACTGATGTCAGACTCTCTGGTCCAGGTTGCGAAAGTCATCCATGAAAGAGGAGCATTGATACCCCAGACGCCAAGAATGAGCCCGCTCGGGCCAAAGCTGGGGATTCAAGGCTCGCCCTTGCACAGATGAGTATATATCACTGGGATTGGTCATATCAAGAAGTTGCCAAGATGACTACAAACACTTGGCGACTGGAAAACAAACCGCAATAAGACTTCTGCGTCCCCTTATAATTTAAGTGGACAGTTATGCGGTTTTTCCGCCACTCAAATGAGTTGTTTGCTTGTTCATGCATCGTCTGTTGTCTTGGTTTTACATCAGGTGGCCTGAGCCGAGGACTTGGCAGAACTTGGCATCTCAAATTCGACAGTCTATATGGCGATCGCAAACTTGGCAAATAAGACGGAAAGATAAGACTGGGAGTTGAGCAGTAGAGTGATGACATCTCTCTTGGCTCCAAGACCCGGATAAAAGGATGATTTACCTGTATTGGTTAGTTACTACTCCTAATGGTTAATCTTGTCAGTATCCCATGTCATCGATGGAGTTCGGGGAAATGGAAGTCTTATTAAAAACTGCTTTATTACCAGTGTTACATTCTTACGCCTATATCTGACTGTGTGTGCTCATAGGAGCCCTATTGCTACACCAATTCTGCTTCCCCCGTGATAGCAGGTTTAAAGATAGGTCGGTTAGACTTAGATAGACTATAAATATTATATAATAGTTAACTTACTCTATTCTAATATTTTAATTGCTATTATATTATAAGTTTATATAAATATTTAGCCTAATAGCTCTATTACTTTATACTTCTTTAATTTAAGTCCTAATACCTAGATCTAGCTATTACTTTTATATTAAGCTTCGCTAGATTAATTTTTCGTCTATTAACAGTAAGCAGGGCTAGTTTCTATTATGTTCTGTATGGTCTATGGACGTCAGCCTATTAAGTTACGGCAACAACGGGTGATGCGTCTCTGTTTGTACATTTTTGTTTTGATATATAAGCTACATCTGGACTGTGCTGTATAATCTCGCGTTAAAAATGCTGCTCCTTATACATTCCTTTGCCAACCCTTGCCGCAGCTCGTCTCGCTTTAACGGAAGGCAAAGAGATAAGACCTTGTGCGAAAGGCTGCCGTGACAAGTCTAGTAACTGCCATTTCAGCAGATGTCTTGGAAGTCTCGAATACTCTGGTGGCTGAGTTGGGAGTGTCTCAAATAGATACTACAAGATTTATATAGCTCCCTTCGTGAATGATTCTGCTAGAGAGTCGATTTGCTGCTCCACGAACCTAATACAAATCAGTCTGCATCATTGCCCTCCCAGATCATGTCGTCTAGATCAGCTTGTTGCACTGCCGCGCACATCCAATATGTGCACCTCATTACTACAAGCCCACTCCAAAGCTCATATATTTGACCCAGTTCCATTCCTACTCCATCCCCACAAAGCTTCCTCAGTATTCATGCGGAGAGGCACCTCTTCTCGGGGCGGGTCCTCGGCATCAACGTACTTCATACTCAAATTACCCTCAGGGATGTGATTGAGGACGTGCTCGTCAGCAGCGAGAAAAACAGGCGATCGGTACCATGGCATGGGCTCTCCTCTAATTTTGTCGTTATAAACCTTGCACAGGTCCCCGAGACTCAAATCGTTGACAAGACTCGGGTCTGAGCGTGCGTCGAGCTGGAACAGTGGGTTGATCTTCGCAGCGATATCGTCATGATCTTCTTCCATAAGCGCCTCGCATGTTTCCTCTTTGGCTTTCTAAAGTAGCGTGTCCCAATTCTCATCAGAGCCAGGCCCGTAGTACGTGCGGTATATAGTGAACCCCCAGAGAGCCAGATATGGGTCACCGTCTCTGACTTCACAGCATCTCTCCCAAGATATTTCGGAGTTTTGGAGCATCCTATTGAGAGGATCGAGGTGCTATTGTCGACATTCTCGTAGAATGGTCTTATGCCCCATTGTTCTTCCCTGGTATTCCTATCGGGGATATTTATTAAACATAATGAAGTGGAAAGAGGTCCATAGTTGAGTCGCTGTTGGTTACTAGTTTTATACTTGGCCATATATCGCTTAAGCCAATATCGGGTAAATGCTACAGACTAGGCTTTCTTTTCGTATCTGTTTAGCTGCCAAATGATATTCTACGTATCAACCAAGAGCTGAGCTTTTGGTGGGATTGGCCATCTGTGAAAAAGGGTTGACATGGGCGGGAGACGATCCCATTGCGCATCATACACATGGGTCTGGCCCCATTAAGGGTACTTATCGATCATACATCAGCCCGTCAGTCAGGTCGGAGAGGGGAGTGTCGTTCTGAATCACTGAATTTGTATTGTATTCGATGGGTATATAGAGTCGGACATACATACACTTCGACGACTTGGTTAAACCTGTCACACCTTCTGCTTTATCTACCAACATCAACACTCAATCGCACACGTCATTCTACACATCTGATCAATAATCTCAGTCTTACTCACTACAAGAAAGATGCCATCATCTGTAGCGCCCAATATTCCATGCGAGAGTGTCACTATTGACATGATGCCAAATCCTCGTCCTAGACCTTTGCCTATCAGGCCACAGCCATCAGGACCTAAACCGAAGCCCATAATTAACTGATTGTATGGACAGCAGTTCCATCGAGAATATCGGCGGGCATTTTTAGCACGAATAGAAGGCTTACGAGGCGAGACATCCGAGGAATTAGAAAAGACCAGGTAATAGGATGGCGATATTATAGGTAGAAAGATCCAAGTAAACAATAATATTATTGTTCGTGGCGTTAGGGAAACATTATGTGGCTACATCATCTCCAGGCCTTTGGACAACCTTTCCCTTTAAACTTCCAATAACAGGCAAACTGAGCCTTACTTCTCGTTCTCAGTATAGGCACATTAAGAAGATTAATTTAGTTTTATTTAAGTGATTAA
>JADDON010000356.1:0-26925 GCA_017140175.1 Fusarium staphyleae
TTAATAAGCCTTACTTACTCTATTAACTATTAAGAGATATAATATAATATACCTACTTAGATTATATCCTATAATTCTACTAATATAAACCTAGAATGGTCTAGTTTATCCCTTAGGAAACACCAACTGTTATACCTTAGTTTTCTTGTTTCTATTTGAGGCTACCCGCTTAGCGGCAATCGTATACTAGATCAGACCAGGTGTTAAAATGATAACCAGGGCCTCTCTTAAAGACATCACGATATGATAGCTTCGGCTGTGCTGCAGATACTGGCTTGGCACTAGGGGCATATTGACTCCTGCCTCCAGCTAGTCGTCTCTACGTTCAGCCATTATCTCCGCACGCCAACCCTCAGTGCATATTAATGAAACTTCCTCTATACACTCGATATTCAAACATAAGATGTGAGCAGATGGAGCCGTTTCGTAACCTTTTAACAATTTAGTGACAACTTCACTTTAATATAGGAGCTAGATTCGGTAACGCCCCTCAAAGCTTCATGCTCCCATATCATTGCAATCTGCCAAACGCGTCACATGGCTAACTCATTTCATTCGGGCTAGTGTATCCCTAGTCAGCGTGCCATTGATCAATGTCATGGCTAATCTGATATCTCAAATATTTATCTTTGAGCACTAACTAGAAGGTAGGTATGAAGGCATTTATTTGATGACAACATATTATCTGCAAGTGGGATAGTGTTTTACTGACAGCTAATCAGATATAAAGGTTGATTCACGTCGTAAAGCTTGGGAATGGTGCTACGTTGGTGGGATCTAATTACAATTGGCAGCTGTGGACTGAAGTAGTGTTATGAAACAACTGAAGCTATTCACTTATTATACTTGGCGGAATATCAGCTGGCTATCCTCGGGGTCTTCAGATCAAATACTAAGATATAAACGGAAGACAGAAAGCAGCTTAGTAATAAGACATATAGCTAACAAGCATAATTAAGAACCCTTTTATAATCTATTATAATCGTACTATACGCAAACACTAACTATTATCCTAATCATACGCATTAGGACACGTTCTGAGTGCTCATGAGTATATCTTTAATGGTGCTTATATATAAAACTGGCGATAAGACCAGTGATATTCTAAGATCCCAGATAGTACTAACATGGGTAAACCCACAGCTATTCGCGATATGCCTTCAATGTGATCGGCGCGTCTCTGGGCAGGATTGACCTCCTACTAGTACCTTTCCCGCTGGCGCTGAGTTTCCTCAATTATCTTATCAAGAATCTTATCTTGAATCTGCTTGCGGACCTTGGCATCCTGCAGCTCGGTATTTGCTGTGGCACGGCGCCGATCGACTTCCATCACAGGTATGTTTGTAAGCTCCCTGTCTACTTTGCGGGCTTCCACCCAGTGAGGACCTGGGCATCTTAGATGGCGAGGGAGTCCGGGACGGCATGATCGAGAAGATTGATGTAGGTTTCTTGTTTACTTGCGGACACAACGGGATCGTGGTGGAGTAAGGCTGGCTGTGGAGGGTGCGCTGGAAGTAAGATAGAACATGCAGACCACAGGATTATTTATTGCCGTGAAGATGGGAACAGCGCTGGTGATGATGAGTTATTTGAGCTGGTGTATAGGGAAGAATAGGATAACAAATCTCAGTGGGTAGTAACAGCTTGCCCATCTGAGCTAAGGTGGGCAGCCACCTTTCGAAACGGCTCTGTATCAGTTTTGAACGTTCATCCAAGGGCTGACAATCGTGAAGACGCGGGTCGACATCCTGCCCCAGCCGCTTCAGGATAGCCAAAGTCCAGTGCTCAAATGGGTGAGTGGTGAAAATGGCGACACTGATGGGGTGATCATGCTGAAAGGTAGTGAGCTATGATAGGGGAGGAGCAGGATCGGGCTACCGGAGGAGAGGGTCATTCAGCGGACACTCGCATCCTGAGTCTGGGCTCCTAGCTACTATGTATACACTGAGGAGTTGCCCAGGGATGCTCATGACATCGCTGCGTATAATGCACTTAGTGAAGAAAGCCTTGATAATATAGTTAGCGGTATCGGAGCAATGGTGCGTTACTTCTTGGATGCATAGGAGGATGCGAGTGACGAGAGGGAAGAGCGGCGCTGCTTATGTAGATCGGCGGGCTGATCGATATCCATAGGAGTGCTAGGAATCGCGTCAGGCATCATGAAGGTGGGATTCATAGAAATAGGCGTAGTTACTGGTGGATTGTGAGTCAAAGGCTCGGTGCTGACAAACGGATGTATGTCTTCTTACTTAAGTAACGGACTATAGTAATCATTGACGAGGGTAAGTTCTGGTTGACCTTCGCGGTTGGACTGTTGCAGAAACTTCAATGCACTCAATGGAACTATTAAGTGCGGCTTTATAGGCCTCGATCTCGGCTTCGCTTATGTCGCTCGCTTAGTATGGTCTTAGGATGAACTTCACGCAAGGCACCTCCTTCGCTCCAGAGGGAATGAAGATCAGCATTATGTTCTTACGCGTACGTTGTGATCTCTCTGACCGAGTTAACGACCCGAGCAGCCGGTTCGGTCAGGCCAAATAGGGAGAGTCCGTCGCGAAGATCAGCGGGCAGCCAGTCTGGACCACCCCAGGCTTGGTTGAGCCAGGCGGTGTTCTCTTGCCTTTTCAGCTGAACACTTGACGTCTGAAGCTGTTCTCGAACTCGGTGGGCGTAGGTTGAGGGGACGTTGGAGCTAGAAGAGCTTATTAAGGACGTGTGGCGCAGGCAAAAGCATCGGTGGTAGCCCCCCACCGTTCGGGGCTAGAGGCAAATCGAGATCCTCCAATTGTGAACGGCTTATAGTAATTGGATTCCAACTATCTATCCCAATGCTGTTTACTTTCAAGATGAGGAAAGAAAGAGGAAAATAGACTACAAGCGCGTGAGGGTTTTTAGGGTTTCGTGGTTCCCACTCGGTACCTGTTGGCGTAGCCACAGTAACAGGGTCCTGACCCGTTACACCAAGATCCTGGCAGGTCTTTGAAAGATTTTGTCCTAGTACCTCCGCTCCACCTATTCTAAATGATGTCTTCGACAACCTTGGCAGTTTTGGCTGTCGAAGGGTACTTCTGGCTTGCCGACATGGAAGAAGCCATGTTCGTTGAGTGTGAGAAGACGAAGAACCAGCGAAAGCAAGCGTAGCTAAAAACCATAAACATTTGAGGAGAGAAAGAAAGAATAGCAAACATGTTAGAAAATCAATACCTTCCCCGTGCCTATCCGTTACTTTCCTTCCCCTCCATCGTTGCAGCCACCATGCCGCCTCCGTCTTACTTCCAGCATTATATCTCAAACTAGTCCAGGCGATCTCCTAAGTCAGCAGTCTTCCAGCAGCCATTCTCGACGTGTTGCTTACAGCTTGACTGTTCCCCTTATCAAGCATGTAGCCCACCAATCCAAGTGCAATCAACGTCAATCAGTCCCTAGATGGAATCAATAGTAACTTAATCAATATACATGTGCTCCCCACCGGAGCCGCATGGATTAACTGCAATTTGGTCAGAACTAAAATTGAATTGATTGATTGATTGGCAAGCCTGATCCCTATCAACACCATTGATTTACATAAAACGCGATAATATAGAGCAGATATTCAGATAGAGTTTGATCTTTGGGTTGACGTCTTCAGTAACCATCCGTGAAGACAGCCCCCAACAGTGGAACGTACGTCTCCTTCAATAGGAGCATCGTCATCAAAATCCAGGTTATCTATCCATTCGTGCTCGCGGATTGCCCTTTCCGCAACTGGGAACCCGTCCTCTCCACGCAGCCAAGTGAAGATATTTTGAGTCACCATTTCGGAATTTTCATCTTCCGAGTCATAATCATCGTAATCAACATCGGCGTCGGAATCATGATTCGAAAGCGGCCTATTTTTGGCCCTGATCGCGAAAGTCGGGGTACCAGGTCCTTGTTTAACCTCAGTGCCGTCGCCGCAGCGCCAAGTCAAGTGTGCATATCTGAGACCATGCTCTTTGCCGCACAATGTATGTTCGTGGACGTCTAGAGTGGTATCGCTCAAAGCAGTGGAACCAAACGGTTCAAAAGCGAATAGAGGCGGGGTGATGTAATTGATGTCGTGACAAAGAAAGAGTAGCCGGCATTCATCAGCACGTGAAATAGACTGTATCTCAGGTGCAAGTCGAGGTACCGGTACCGGTATTTGGATGAAAGACATTAACGTGCCAGTCCAAGCAGCTGCTCCAAGGTCGATGATCCACCAACCGGCGCGACCTTCACTAAGAGCCTTTTGGTATCCCCCTGTTATAAAAGCGCCGAGCCATAAGAAGCCAATCTCTGGATCGCGGGCTATTAGGGTCCGCAGGAGGGAATGAGGGTCTTTAGTTGCGTTAAGAAATGCAAACGAGCCTCGCAACCACATGCCGCAAATGTTGCTTGCCACACCAGGCTCGAAAAAGACGCTAGTTAAAAGTGCCTTAGTTCCCCTAACGTTGCAGCTCAGGGTCAAGAGTTTATCCAGCTGAACGCGGGAATCCATTGCGAAACGGGAGGCAGTGATTGGGGCTCCTGTGACCTCTTGCCCATTCAAGGGCAGCTCAGGGACTGCCAACTCGATATGCCTCCCATCATATTTGGTAACTGGCATCAGTAAAACGGCTGCCAGAGCTGCCAAGCTCACATCCTCATCGATGCCATGAAAGTTGCAATAGTCGGTCAAATAGCGGCATGCTGCATTCGATGAAGTCGGAGTACCATTCGATATCGAAGCTGTCGTCTTGCTCTTTGCCGAGATTAGCAAAGGACGTTGCGATGTGAGCGTTGTGGACCACGGGGAATAGAGGAGTCCACCCTTAGTATTGCGGATTGTTGCGCTCCAGCTACTCTCAGCCGAGAGAAGGGCATTCCACCAGTGAGCAGCGTCTGCGCTCACTTCACCAACGTTTATCGTAATGGGGGCTTGGTCACTCTCTAGCGGTAGTGACCCACCAGCCGGGGCGCCGTCTGGGTGCGATATATAGGCGCCGGGGATTAGTTCGGCCCACCTTGCAGAAAGAATATACGCCCAAGCCTGAAAGAGAACCGGAATATGATGACTATATTTACCAAAGATATCTGGCAGAGTGGCTGTTGATCTCTGTACATTTGTAGTCAGAAGCACCCGTGTCGGTGTGTGCCAAGCAAGGCGAAAAATGACTTCAGTCTGGAATGGAGGCAGATGATCCAATTGCCCTGCTGAAAGCCAGGTAGTGAGTCCTTTAGCTAGAGCAGCGTTGCTGGATGAGTTGTCGATATCCAGGTTATCTGGGAACTGGGGGAGGTCAGGGAAAGCGGTTCGCAAGCGCCGCAGGCAATCTTTTGGTAGGTGCGTCTGTTTAGATGCCGCGTCAAAGAGTCTAGACCAAGTCCGATATCCTCGTGCGTACATGTCCCGAGCAGCTTGCTCATCGGGGCGGACCGCGTCTCTCATGACTGTTTGAGGACTGTAGAGGCAGTATTGAGGCAAGGTCATGGATGCTATGTTGAATATTGACATGAAAGCAGTTGTGCCTTTGTTGTGGGACGCGCACTGAGATGGAATGATTAGCTAAGCGCTCGGTGAGTACCTCGCACGGACGGCCGGGGATCTGCCGAGCTTATCTGCCGAGCTTATCTGCCGAGGTAGGCCAGGCCCATTGAGCCCACTTAGCCTACTTCATATGTTGCCCTGGCCGCGACCAGACGGCGGCAAATAGAGCGAAGCGCTTGTCAGTTGGTTCTATTTCTGGTTAAGAGTCGATAATTGGGTAATTTTAATAGACCTAGGCTCCAAACTGGACCGAGACTCTAAACCTAAATCGCAAGCTCCACCCTGAACTAGTGATGGGCAATTATTGTCCTATCATTTCGGCGTCTCGCCCAGACTGTACGCTTCTATCAGGCTTGTCACCAACACACTGTCAACATACAACCAACACGCTTGTTTCAAGTGCCGACTAATGAAGGCACAATGTTGAATCCCAGAATGGACTTCAAGTGCTGCTCGACACACAGAAAGAAGGATTTATAGTCAGACTTCTCCCTCGATACCTTTCCTCGTGACAACTCTAAATAACTCCTGAGCATCTTAACCATAAACCTCCGTCTTCATTTACATTTGGCTTAACCCTCACTTGTTTCATTCAATTCGCTTTGCCTCATCGTTGATTATCTCTCGTCCATCGAAATAGAGAACGTGCTTCTTCTTAAGGTATTCTCACATTTTTCCGATCCACAAGTTTACTCACATCACTAACGTGTACACATGTAGATACAACATGAAGTCATCAACTTTGAGAGGAACTTGCTCCGTGTGCGATCATGCAAACAACGTTCACATTCTGCGGACCTGCATTGCTCGCGGTTGCACGCAGAGAATAAAAGTCTGCGGTGCTAGCTATCACTATCTTCTACTCCCTGAAGGAGGAGATAAACACTGTGATGGAGATGTAGTCTGCAGACAATGTCCGTATCATGGTCGAGAAACCAGAGAACAGGATTTTACACCTGCTCCAGTCGTCGCTAAGGGTGAGGATGGAAACGTGTACCTCGTGGAGAAAGGATACATTAGAGGTTTTTAAGCGCGCGGTGTTTATACCCATAATGATATGTGGTGGGCGGAGGAGCCCGGCTTGACCTTGCATTTGGGAAGGATAAGAAAATGGGTTTCTGCGTCCTTGCCTACTGTCCCTAGACGTGCCCGCTTAAAACGTATGCCCGGTGGAGGCACCTTAGGTAAATAGAGAGGTATTTCTATTAGTAAATTAGCCCTAAGGGTACCTAAGTAGGGATTTTAGTGACTTAGAGGGGCAAGATATACGGATCGAGATACTGAGAGAGGCGGAGGTAAGCTGACGGTGACAGTGGAATACTGAAAAGGCTGGTTCAAACGAAGCATATGCGATGGAATTTAGATCAGTGGTGTTAATAAACTATGCAACATAAGGGTGGTTAGCCACTGAGCGGGTTGAGACGTGAGGTGGTATTCACGATATGCAGCTAATTATTTCCAATTTTAAGCCCTCGCCACTCTCCACTGCGACACATTCCATTTATCCACACATAGCTACTACATATAACTCTCAGACACGTTCCGGTCAGTAAGACAGAGTACCAAGGCCGGAAGAAGAACGTAGATAACCATATAGTCAGAGAACACACCTGCTCACCTCACATTCTTACTCGTACATTCACGCCTGTAACTGGGACCCTAGCTGATAATGGTGACTATATATCAGGAAGTCGAGATTTCGGCAAGCATAAACAAGAAATTGCGAAAGCAAAGGCTATACAGGCCACTCTCTTGGACCAGAACCAGATCTTACACATTCAAGATTGAAGTCTTTCGAAGTCAATCAAATTCAAAACTGGGGCGGTCAGTTGGGAGGTGACCCGTAGCAGGATAATGGACATACGAAGAGTAATAAAGATTTCTTCTCCGAGACTCGGAACCTCAGGGGATGCTACATCTAATTCAAGAGCTACAGTCCACATGAAACCCACATCTCGAAACAGAAACTTATTCATGACAGTTATACAGCCCCTAAAGCAGAGAAACGGTCTTTCCTCGATCGAGAAACTTCATACCGAAGGGAACAATTCCAAGGTTTGCCTAAAGCTCGCAGAAATAAAGACAAATCTATAGCACGCCGACAAGTACTTAGGGTAGATAAGTGCTAATAGCGTGGTGAAGGTTACCGAGCACCATATGATAGTCAACGCCTCTCAGCAGCATTCAGATAAGGCAGAGTAATATTACTATTACCCTAAAGGTGTGGCAGTTACTGGCGTGGCCTATCTCGTCACATATACTCTTCTTTGACATCCTCATCACCCGTATCTCACGCCCCTCGACCTATGTACTCCATAAGAAAGAAGCTATCCCTTATTTGAGTGATATAGAAGCCTCTGATATATAAAGAGTATCACGGGATTACTTTCTTGTCAAGCCTATAAGCAATGCGCGTAAATCATCTATACCGCATATCAGCCTTAGCTACTAACCATACGCCGTTTAATAATTGTCTTAATCTTATTTTTAGGCCCCGCAGAAGGAAAGCAGAGAGAATGACCTGGCGTGGGATTTGACGGGACACTTAGGGTAAGGTCCCGAACGAGACAGCTCCAAGCTGTTACCTCGGCGTGTTACCAAGACAGTATATTGACTTAGCGATCGCATATCCAATTCGACTCACTCATCGGGTACTCAGAGTGGAGCTATCATCCCAGTAATACCCAGTTTAGAACTAGGTCCATCGGCCTTTCTTCCTTAAATCCAGCAGCAATCATTCATAACTCAATTGAGCACCCTCAAACTTCCAATGGCTCGGATCAATCTCTATGACAGGACTTAGTGGATACCCAGTTGTAATATATCTACCAATCTAGACAACTTAGCATCTCTATGATCATTCATTACCAGGGCTCGTGTTAGCTCTAAGGGAGTATGGCCAATGCTTGACGCAACGTACTGTTCAGGCAGATGAGGTGTCTATTATCGATGGGTACTGTGCTCATAAAATTGAAGATTATACAGTAACAGTAGTTTCACCGACGCCAAGAAGAGATAATACGACGGAATTTGAAGCGGGACCTGAATGTCGTTAAAGTAAATCACTTGAAATGACCAAATTAGATCCTCGACTGCTTCAAATGATCGAGTCGCAGGGGCATTTTTATCATTAAGCAATAGGTACGGCCGTAAGCCTGGGAACGAGAACACACGATGGCGACTCTGACTGCGCCATAATATGGCTAAGTCGCTTCCCTAATACCTGGAGCCTCAATAGCGATAATACTAAGATCGCCCTAGGAACAACAGCGCGTGAAATGGCCCGAACAGAGCTTGGCCTCTCGTGAAAGTGGTGGAAAGAGAAGATGGCTTTATAGATAATAGTGGTCACCTTTGTTGCTATAAGTGTGTGAGTTGAATAATCTGTTGACAGCCTGTTAGCTTTGAGAGCCATAAGTGGGTTTACTGTAGATAGGTAGAGCTAAGAACAGGAGAAAGATATTCACGAGGCCAGTTCTAAATAACGGCCGTCCGGCGATTCTACAGTACCCGCAAAGGTTTCATTAGACACGATAGGTTTGAGACTACACTTCAACTCCTCCACGGCGCCGTGAAACAATATTCAGTGAGTGGTATGGCATATATTGCTATTCACACTCTCCAAGCATGATATATGCCCAAGATGCCATAGGCATATTAACACATAATGCAGGGCTATAACCAGAAAGTCTGCGGCTACTGCTTGAAAAGAATAAGATCCTTGAATACCAAACTATTATAGTCTTGGGTATTTATATTCGGGCTGTTCCCAAAACCATGCCTGCGGTAGCCATCACATGACAAGGGCAGGTACATAGGCTTTTGTTGTGAAAAGGCCGACGCTAGTATGACAGTCTCTCCTCGGTGCTAGTCGTCCTCGGTGCTAGTCTAGTCGAGACACGAGAGATAGATGGGTGCTTGGTTAACAGGACGATGACCTAGTAACGCAATGTCCTGCCGCAATCTTGCCAATCGTCACTGTCTCAGTCCGTCAGACCTGTCCTGGCTGTATCGCTTGGAAGGCTCACGATTAATTTGCGACGCGAGAACAGTCGAGCGTGCCTCCCTCTATTCTGGGTTACCAGCTTCCCTATACTATATTGCGTTCTTCGTTCGCAAGGCCCTAGAAGGTCTTATCAATAACGACCGTTGTGCGCCCTTATTGGTTCTTCTCTTGTTGCTACGAGGGACGAAAGAGATGTGCAGTAAGAAAGCCCTGGCCGATATCAGCGTTAGGTCTCGGGGCACTCAGCGGATCAGTGAGTATAGATTAGTGCCGAACCATGGGCTGAGTGAGCATTCATTGAGGCCGCCATGTTATTCGTAGTCACAATATACTGAACTGAAGGCATTAATACGGTAAAGGGCGAGGGATATATCCTAGTTGTATCAAGTCATCCCCGTCAACCCGTGTGCGTCTTGTATTGTCGACCTGGACATTACCACAGAGCTTATTGAGCACCTAGGCAAACGTCATATAGGGTTAAAATTAGGAGAGAACGAATTGATGATGTTTGAAATTACTTACAGAGGCGCATCTTGGGCATGGAAATCACCAGGTTATTCACTCCCCAAAGTCTGCCAGACTTGGCACTGTCGGGCGGCACACGAAGAGCCACCATGGTAGTTAACGATGATGGACGACCTGACAGAGGACGCCGTTTCAGTTTGATGTATAGTCCCCCGGGAGGTAATAGCTCGATTCACGCACACAAGGACCTACCTTGTCAACCTAGTATGCCGCTACAGTACCTTTATGCGTTATATTCTATTAGCAGGCGATAGCAGAAAGATCATAAGTCAGTCAGGTGTATGCAGGTAAAAGTCTCGTTCGATCGGTAGATATTGTTCTAGAGTTGTATGTTTGTGTGACACTGGAAAGCGTGTCGGAGGAATAGCTGGCCTCTTTTGATCAGATGAGAATATTAGACTAACGACGACTACTCACCCTTGTTAATAAGTAAAGAGCTTACCACCGGAATGATAGCCTATTCACCCTGAGAAGTCTGTTTCCGCTTGAAAAGGGTCAAGGTTTCATATATTTATTGTATTCCAGCAGCAGAAAATCAGCATAAGAGTAACGCATATCTGTCCCTTGATAAGCTATTGCATTCTTATACCTTTTTAATAAAAAAGCCTGCGATCTAGTCGTTTAGTACTTGCGTTTTCTCTTTAGGTCGTTATATCTACTTCTAACTTTCGCTTGTCTACTAATTGTCCCTTATCCTATATTTCCGTTTTTTACACTTGACCTTACTGAAGCTCAAAATCAGGCGTCAACTTTCTCCTTTGATCTAATTAATTTACATCGTTACGGAGCCTTTGTCCTGTCATATATAGCGGCTAGTTGTAACAGACTTTGCTTAACACCAACCTCTATCCTCATCTACACCATCTACACCATTTACACTCCAGCAATAGACCGCTGGCTCGCTCTGGGAAATCAACTTGAAGCTAGATAACGGCTCGGTAATCCACGGCTAACTTCCACACGGCTCACGTTCCTTTTCACTCTCCAAGGAAGGACAACATCAGGGTCTGATATCCCACGTTTGCATGGGCTTATTCACGTATCGCTCCCCTATCGTCATCGACTTTAGCGTCTTTTCATCAGTTGTCAAGGCGTCTATACGGGGGGGTGTGGCCAGCTACCTAACCAGATCGCCAACTCAACTAGAAAGACATTTGAGGACAATTTATCCATAACCAGCCAGCAGACCAAGGCATCTCACCAAATGAACCATATCGTATGGAGAACTTATTAGTGGCTGCTGTTCTTCCTGCCACTCGCTCCCAGATCGAATGATGGCAACCCAACTTGCTTATTCAAAAGGTACCTTTCTCATCTACTATGATCACGAGGCACACATGACGTTTGCTAACTACCCGGTTGCCCTGCTTAACTCGCTCGGAATTATATATATGTTAATATACTCAAATGTGAGTACTGATGACAGCAGTAACTTAGCGTGCAATGGTGAGAGGTCTCTATTTCAGCTAATATATCTGGTTACTAGGCAAATAGTAGTAGTTTAATATAACACTCTTGAGAGGTAAGTACAGCGGCCATATAGAACCTGCATACAGCTTCCAACATCTTAGTGTACCTCGCTTTCTAGCAATAACTAATCTCAGAGCATTGATACACTCTTTAGCTTCAGCCTTTATGCCAACAGACCCGGGCCTCAATATCTCTTTGTTCTGAGCTCGCACTTCCTTGGGTATATACACCATCCAATTGAGGCGGTGACAGTGCCTTTGGGAAGATCAACAAAACCCTTTGACCAAATCTATTTCTCTTCTGTTCTTTAGGTGCCTATTCATCTCGTGAGTAGCTACTTCTCGTCTCTGACTTTCCTAGCCTCCTTATTAGCTTTCAATCACGATTCTCTCTCCCTCTCTATAAGGTCGTTCAGAGTTCCACTATAGAAGTCACTCTTATTCCTCAAAGTCCTACCAGACGCACCCAGCGCGGTATAGCTATGACCTCTGCGCCAGCCAGTCAAGACATTTAGCCTATTTCGCAGATAACATTTTATTCAGATGCACTAGAGAAGACTATTTCAGTCTTATTTATTGACGTCCAGCTTATATTGAAGCTCAATTAATCGATCCATAAGCTGCGCACGAGGATCGGCCCTCACTCAGACGAATCAATTAGCGACACTCTCAATAACCTCCAAGTTACTCTTCGATCTCAGTCTCATATACATAGTTATCGAAAACCTATCGACTCGTCAACTTCGGTTACCGATATCAAAGAGACTGTCGAAGACGTACTATCGATTTCTATGCATCTCCCACGAAAGTTTACTTCCCACCTTACTTAACCTTGCTTGACCCCTAGACACAAAGCAAACAGTGGCTGAAGAGCGATTGTTGACTTTATAAACTTTCAAGAAAACCTTTAGCTAGGCTTTTAATCCCCCGCGTCGAGTCTTAGACCCTCGTTCGCCGAACTACATATGGTCCCCAATACTCCATGCAAACAGAAGACAAGGGGGTCTCAAAAAACTAGCGAGATTGATATGGCGCCTGCTAAGCGTCGACGATAGTTGGTTCTACCTCTTTGAAGATGACAAAATGGCAGATAACAGGGAATCAAGTATCTATAACTACTGTTATAAGAGACTCAGGACTTTCCCTTTCGATTTTGTTTTTGTTCTATTTACCACGCAACATTACCAGCGCGAATACCCATGTAAGCCACATCTTAATATACGACTAGCGAATAGTACCTGCGGCCACTCTGCACGACTGAGTGAAAGATGTTCACACTGACGATACGGTCCAAGATATTATTGAGGAGCAAATGGGAAAAATTGGATATTTACTTTGGCGGGAGTATGGGCCCCGGAAAAAGGGCGACGACAAGAACATCGGAGATTGGATATGGAAGGATGGCATATAAGAAAGACTTTTACGTACTTGACGATATCCCAGATTAAACGGAATCATAGGTTTGACCCCTACTATAGTGATTTCCTTCCTGGTAATAAGAGAGCGAATCGTGGAGTCTGTTGGGTAGAAGCTGGCGCTCTGTCGACTTGTGAATAAAACCGAGGTTCCTGCTACTCCATCACCTGAATGCACGTCTAATTCGATGACCTTGTGGGATTAAGTGAAGGAATTTGTCTAATTATAATGCTATCTGTAGGAATGGGCGCCATTAATCGCAGGATTACTTATAAGCTTGGTCAGTTACTATGTTAGAGATCAAATCTCAAAAGCACTTCCAAGCCGTATTAAGCGGTAAGAACAAAGTCACCTTTCCAGGCTTACTTAGGATCTTAAGTTTTAGCCTCGAAGCAACTTCTCCTCGAGATGTATTTCATGATATATAAAGATGGCGCTGTATCTTCTCTTCTTGCCAGAGCCGACACGGCGACACACGGGGCTGAACAAGCGATGTAATGGTATCGCGCCATGGCCCTATGATAGGAAGCTTTTCGTTTATCACCCAATTCGACTTCCATGACAAGACGACACCTTCAGATGAGCCAAATCCTTCATCGCGTTCTTCTCCGGGTAATATCTACCTTCTTGCCTGAGAGGCGCACTATGCTGTGTTCAACGCCCTTCATGGCACGGGGCCCTATAAGGCCCTGAACCAGCGATAACTGGCGCTGACGACACGATACGTCAAGGCCGCTCTGAACCATGAAGCCTGAAAACAATCCTTGATTCCATCGATAATTTAGTTAACCCATTGAGCTGCTGTTGCTCACTTGGGCGCGACTGAGATCCTTACGGTATTTAGCTCCTCGCTGGCATCTCCATGGCCTTGCCGCATTCGCATACCTTCGCCCCTTTTACCAGCCGCCTATGTATTGGACTGCTCGCTGTCATTGACCTGCCTCTTAAATGTGCCCAGTTTCTGCCCCTATATCTGCCGCCTTGATCCATAGGATTTCTCGCCCGTGACAGATGCTCTCCGAGTCATGTTATCGACGCGTATATATAGTACAGACTGCCACGTTTCGTTTTCCCACAAGCTTCCAGCTATGTCGCGTCTTCCCCGAGCTCCCAAGGTCAATATCGTCTGTGGTGATCCTTGAGCATCGACTTCATAACTCGGATTCCTCGTGGATGCTGATCCGAGACCGACTGGCGAGCCGGGCCCGAGACCGTCCAAGACACAGTATCAACCCTCATACGAGTTTCGCCCTACCTCCTGGCATGATCTAGAAGCGTATGAAGTGCCGCTGTCTGGTCGTCTTCTCGTTGGCGCATATGCACAGGGGACTGACCGATCTTCGCTATCGAAGCCCACCAACCTGCCACAGTGCCTCAAAGTCGAGATCGAATAACCATCACATTGAAGATACTTATCGCTAAATATTAGTAGTATATTAGCGCTGGTTCAATTTGAGGTATTACCATTATATGCTGTTTTACCAGCCGCTGCAATACTTCGTCGTATCAAAGGTAAACTCCAAGCTACTATTATTTAACTAACTTATATAATTCTAAGGCCACCTATATTACGGCATACATTCCGTTGCTCTCTTGATGCGAGGTCCACATATCTCTATTAATACCGCACCTCTTCGATCACCATTCCACCGGCTTCTTTATAACTCGGGCTGCTTCCCCTCCCCCCCAACTTATGATTCTTACGTTTTGGCAGGCGGTCTCTCTTTCTCTCTGAGGTGTCTTTCTATAAGCAGGTCTTCTCTCTTTTCAATCCCAATGATAGTTTCCACACTAAACTGTTTCCGAAAATCTCAGGCTCTAGTGAACTTACCCATCCTCACTAGTGCACATCTCGACCGCTGAAAGGCCACACAAGCACAAGATAACTAGACATAGTATCAAGGTCAAATTACTTACGTATTCAATTCACTATACCAGTAGTCCAAAGGCAGTGGAATATTACAGTAGAGGACGTATTAGGGATAATGTCCTGTGAAATAGAAGTCTGGGATAAGACATCGGTACCGATCAGCTAACCTCGAATTGGACCGCAAAATCGCTATCTGAGATAAATATCTTAGCAGTATTCTGTAATAAATATGATCATATTTCAAACGGCAACAGTCTCGTCTAAGTGATACATTGTCTTGATTTGGACCAGGTCATGTTTTGACTCATCATATTCGAGAGGCACACAGTACAGTAAATAGCTCAAGCATAATATTTATCTCTGGCCTTTTTCAGCGCAGGTAGTTCCGATCTATTATCGTAGTCTTATGTCATATATTCACCCTTCAATACCGACTACCGTCAAGTAAGATTCATAGCTCACAACAGTCTGCAATCCTTCATTCTTAACGCATCAGCTAAACCCGCATTATCTTCCTATCCAATAGTCCAAGATCACCCATTCAACTAACACGCCTTATTAGCCATTCTGGCAGATCTCGAGGGCACCCGATAAATCCCTCCCTACTTCTCAAATTGTTCCTCTTTGGCCTTCTGTCTTGCGAGTCGCCTCTCTTCCTTCTTCTACTGAACCTTCAATCTTCTCTCCACCTCCTTGGACACAACCTCGCACATACGCACCTTCTCATTCATAGAGTGAGACAGGACTCTTCCTAAGACGTCTCTCTATTCCTGCAAGCAATGTAATAGCCTGTCCGGAGACTGGGAAGACTCCGATAAACAAGGCGATAAATATAAGGATTGGGCTATGAATATTTAGCAAGAGGTGCGCCACTGTCTTAATACGCCTACTTAATATGATAATTATTACCATGATAGTATATTTAAAATATTCTACATATGAAAATGCTACGGTGCTATTATTATTCTACTCTTGAGACTTAACTAACGTAGTTAGTTAACTAGGTCAACCGATCAATTTTGTGATGACACTGAGAACAAGTCTTGTCCACCAAGAGCCAGAAAGAAGTGGATAAGTTATTTGCTTTTCTTCCTATAAAATATTGCACATCATTTGATCTCGATTGATAAAGAAGGCCATCAAGCAATTTGAAATATTGTTGTATTGCGATAATACTTGACGTTATTCCGCGCTTCTTCTCCACTTGGTCTAATCACGTCCGTCAACCGCCTCATCTTTCGCCTGTATAGTAAGAAACCAGGTCAAGTTATCGGGCAAACTTCAACGACTTTGCTTTGTGAGAATAAAGATGAACCTGATTTAATGCACAAATATCTTATGTAACCTTCTGGAAAGGTCTTGAATGCGCTGAACTGACCGCCCTAATCGAACCGAAAGATGTAAATATGCTAGGCTGTTATGGCTAAGTATGGCTAAGTATGGCTGGTGAGGAAGCTTAGCTTTGGTTGGCTGATTATTTATACTTGATCTAAATACCGCACACGTTAGTCGCCCAATATATATGGACAGTTCCCAACGGGGCGGCAGAGACAGCGCTCAACTGATCTGTGGCGGATACATATCAATTATTGTTCAGGAACAGTCTGTGAGATGTCCGTCCATCATATTCATTGCAAGTAATAGAAACTTAAGACGAGAGCCTGCATGTAATTCGTACGGAGTATGTGTTTCAGCAACAGGGAAGTGGGCTTCCAGCCCTCTGGTCCCTGTCTCTGTCACTCACCCCTAGCATTCAACCATGGCCCTTTAGGCGAGCTGTAAGCGATCAAGATAATCATGATTGAAATCCTCATCGTACACGTCGAGTTAAGCCAGCTCAGGTAGTGCAGCTCACATTGATTAACAGCGCGGTGCTGTTTTGAAACGTTGTCATGACACCCACACGGCAAGACTATGAAGGATTACCCTTCGTATTCCATGCAAACGCCGTACACTAGTCATCTTATCTCATGCAGCTTCTGGTCCACAATACCAAGTCTAATCCTATCATGGTAGCACAAGCTTCAAACAGGAAGAAGACGCCAAGATGGGAAAAGAAGAGCGTAAGAACTTGAACTTATTTATCTTCCGGACAGCTTCCTCAATCTCCGCAACACTCGTTTTCAACATCACTACGCACTTCTAGATCCTAACAAGAGCCCATGCATCATCATGCTATCTCAGAAAGATCAACGAAAAACACCTTCTACGGCCTCAACCACAGCATCCAAGTACTAGAGAGTTAATCGCGGCATTGATTTACTGAAACCATTCAGCCCCATCGCGCCGCCATCTTGTCTGCATTCGCCGCAATTGCCTCCTTTTGAGGCTCTTTCGGGTTCCACAACCGTCTCAGCAGGTAAAGGCGCCCTTTGCGAGCCCATCGACATCAAAATTAGAAGCGACAGGTTCGAGGACTTAATTCAAATGCTGGACGTCGAGCCAGTAATCAACACAAACCCAATATGAGCGACTACGAGTTTCTTTGTCTCCCAGATCCGGTCAATAACATTAGCAGGACTGATTCTCTTCCCGCTGAGACTCTCAATCCCTTTTCCCATACTGATTTGTCTACCAAGGTTACCCTGAGCAGTTCAGAGGAGATACAGTTTATTTGGAACGACATCTTCTACACAGCCCAGCAAAAAGGCTGTGCACTGGGCCTCCCGGCCTCCGAAGGCAAGCTAGCAGCCGGCTTATACCCCGATTCGACAAAGCCGTGCCCAACACGTAAAGACATCAAAGTCACGGCTCAGCGCATCCAATCGGGTACCATTTATAAGTCTTAATAGCCCCTATGAGACTTACACGATACACTAACCCGTCGGCAGGCAGCGATCCCCTCAAGGAAACCCACAAGTACAAGCAAGAGACCTGCCCACCTGTGAGAGGCTGAATCTACCAGACCCAGAGCATTTTCGGCTTAAAAACGCTCGATGTCGGCCAGGTTTTGTTTGTCTGCCATCTGGCACCTGTTAGTTTCAATACTCTTCGGAGTCGGCCAAGTTCCGTCGAGGCCATTGGCGTGATGAACATGCTGCGCTCATACGACCTCACGTCAAGGCCCATGTTGACCAGCACAACGAGTAAGCTGCGCTGTGGCTAGCGGCTTCAACGTTTCACGAGTTTGTCGACAGAGGTCAGGTCGAGGTGCCCTTGTGTGTATGGGATGAATGGCTTCTAGATCTAGGGCAGGAAATGTCCAAGGTCTTATATAATTTCTCTGCCGATTAATGTGGTCGACCGAACGAGGTATGAGTAGTCGCACCAGGTGCCTCTGAAAGACCTGCCATAAGCAGGTTACTGTGAATAAGTCATGCGGCGGCCGCAGAGGATAGATTATGAGAAGTTTCCCATGCGACCCGTAACTAGTTATCGGAACTTACTAGATACTTAGTAGAGGAGATTTACTTATCAATCCCTTAAGTTCATGAACATAACGTTACATCCTATGGGCAGAGCCATGACATCACCTTTGACATCCCTCTTGAGTCGTCTTCCTGCATGATGAAAGGTGACTCGTATCACTCGCCTAGGAGCACAGCAGCCCAAGTCGAATGTGACCGGGAGGCCTGAGCCGCTGTGAGACTCGGTGGCTCGACCTATTGCGTGTAATACATAGTCTCACTAACAAAAGAGCTATATCGGCCTTGCAGCTTTAAGCTTCTTGAAGCACCCTATTCACTTGACAGACGATCCATAAACGTCCATGTGGTAAATATGGCCAGTTTGACATCGTGGTCGCACCCCATCTCTATGTCTTTGTTGATATCCTTTGTGGACAAGATCCAGAACAGTGAGCTAGGCCAAGAGGTGCGAAATATGAACAAATGAACAATGAATCTTGTGCTTATTCATAACACTCTGTCAGATATCTTGACCAAATGTGTGTTCAGCAACTTCAGCCATCCTGGCCGCACAAAGAAATTGTCTTATACAACCACAGCGTGCCTGTTCCTCGAAGTATTCGAGCCCGTGAAAGAGAAGTGAACACAAATACACTGAGAAGTGTCTGTACGAATCGGCGGCATTTGGCATAAACAGTCTGTGAATATATATTATGTGCGATAAACAGTCTCGTCATGGACGGAGAGACAAGTATAACAGATGTAGTCCTGCTGCATAATATTCACAATAGTCACCACACACTACAATACAACAAGCCAGCTTTCGTATAACACGACTATACCGCAAAACCCGACCCAAGTCTCTCAGCTCAACACAGAAAACTGTTGATATCAACAACATGGAAGGACTTCAGTCACGTATCGCCTCGTTGGAGCACGAAGTAGCCGAGATGCGACTTTCTATTGTATTATTTGAATCGGCTGCCACTCATAACAGCCCAGTCTCGTAGCTCAGTACCAGCGATTCTTGATAAATCATCAAAAGAGCCCAGAAGTTGCCTTCTTCTAAGCTATTCTTACTAGATATGCCAGCTGATGGCCCGGTAGACTCCCCCCACCTCGATTCCAGATTCGATCAGGAGGAGTGGGTCTTAGACCAGCCTGATCGTCAGACTTAGTCCCAGGAATTCCTTCTTTATGTCATAGAAGGTCCCAATTGGGAACCCGATCAGTTTCCCACCTTCATTCTCCACTATGCTAACGCTGCAGCTTACTCAAGTGGGGAAAGGTGCGATCACTGGGAAGTGGTCGATGACTACGAACCTGGCTGCGAAGAAGGAACTCTTGAACTAGAGATAGTCTGTATACATGCTACGTTTGCAGCCTGGGGCACTAGTAACTACGAAGGTGAGACGTCCAAATATGCCGCAAGAGGTACTATCTCTTATAGAACGACAAGATTCTCAACGGTCTAATGCCGGACTTCAGTGTTATGGATAAGATAGGATTTTCAGTCGTTGCTTTTTGTCTTGTCGAGAAGGTGAAGAAGTATAAGAGTTGGATTGATAGGTATAGAAGACTCCTTAAATAGTATAATGGCTGAAGATAGTAGAGTTTGTAAGAGAAGGAAGGGGGATTATAAAGGCATTAAAAGAGCTAGATCTTAACTGATACACTTTTGTCTCCTATCGTGCTGCCTATGATGACTGTATTCTGTATTTTTTTGTTCTATCGTGAAACAATTCTCGGAAGCTCGCATATAGGAATAAACAAGATCTTGTCTGTTCAACTATACGTACATATCCTAGGATAAAGTGAGGTCTCATATCTATTATCAATTAACATGTATCACTTCACCTGTGTTACCATTGGAAGGCCAACAACATGCTGTTTATCTTCACGTTACTTCCACGGCCAAGCAAGAGGCCAAAAGTCCGCGACCTCCATCGCCGAAGCAAGCTTCGTCATGCTAGTCTCAGGCCCGCAGCAGGCATCAGTCAGCTATCCATCTCTTTACAGTCCTTTTCTATGTTTCGACTTGTTTAAGTTGTTCTGGCGCTTTATTCCCGTCAGTGAAGGGTCTGGTATCTGTCTTCTTGGTCCCCTAATAACTTGCCTTTCACATGCGGCGTCACCTGAGATCAGTCTGACTGACTTAAGAAAAGAAATTAGAAATACTACGAGACCAAGATATACAGCGCGTTATCAGGAGTGGCTGCATGTGGTATCAAGTTTCACAGGATATGGCCAAACTATGCTAGCTCCGAGATACGACTACTTGGAGGTTCAAGAAGAGTTTCTCGACTATCTTGGCATGTCTCTTATCGTCTGCCTTTGAGTCCCAGTTGAAGGATATATACCTTGGATGTGGACATACTGAAGTACTAAGCTCGTCGAGCAATATTACGATTCATACTCCAAGCTGACCACTCGTCCACAATCTCGTGGTCACCATGTTACCAGTACCGTGGCTATACTGACCGGACCAGTTCTATGGTGGCCGAGTCGGGGTCTGTAGTGGCTGGAGTCTGGGCCGTAGTGGCTGAATCCTGGGCCCGGGGATTTCGGGTCCACGTGTAATAGTGACCGAACCCGGGTCGACACTGAATCCGGGTCCAAAGTGTGACCGAATCCAAGGCCGCACTGGCCGAAGCTGGTCGTACTCCGGCCGCTTCCAGAACCAAAAGTCTCACGCAAATCCACCATCTGACAGTGCGTCTGCCCACCCCTACTCCAGTGATTCCTTCGGTACTTTGGTTTTCCCATATTACCTTGTCCATTTGGAAAATGCAAAACTCTAAATCTAAATAGATATCCAAGTGCTCACGAGATGGCCAGGCGATAACCCACGAGATAATATGGACGTGTTGATAATATGATCTTGTTTTGGTAAGTCAACTAGAATCAGGTAGGCACCAGTACTAAATGCACTTCTGCGTCCATGTGACGATCCCTGGGTCGTATTATATTCGGCTCTTTCGATAAAATGTCTATCACCCATCACGATCTGTCCTGAATAGCCAGTCATAATACTTTATTCTTAACCTCTGGGACCACAGAGAAGCCCCGAGCACCTTTCCACACGTATTTGTACTTCTATACGCTCATCAGATCATCAGTTTCTGGCCCTCGTTCTTGGTGTAGAGCTGTATCACGCAAGTCTTGATGCTTGCAGCATGAATCTTTAAGCTATTTTATCACAGGTCTCGAGCGAGCCAAATTTGGAGATGGCTCAGGAGGTGCAGCTTGAGCTAAGACACGGTGCTATCACTGTGCTATATGATTGCATGAAGGATGCTATAGTGAACTGTTAAGACGTAACATATCTCATCTTAGAACACATACCTAAACTGTCTTAAGAAAAATGATGCTGCAGAAAGATAGTGGATAGTGTTAATTTCACGCTGTGTGTCACTCAGTCTTACCGCTCAATACATCATGTTAGTGCCCAGTATTTATTATCAAAACCTCGATAAGAAAATTGCCGCTCTTTATATAAATAATAACACGAGCTTCAAGCCCAGCTCACTCTATCCCACCACTCAACTTTCGACATCCTTCTCCTTCTCAAGCTGATTCCGCTCATCCCGCTGCTTAACAGTATGAATCATGCGGTACCACTCAATCCACTCAGGTGGTGGCATGACGTCCGCCGGTAAGTCTTAGAACTAATATCTTCACACTTAGATAAAGAACATTCCATCTCGTAGACTTCTGGGAAGATTCCCTTCTTAACACGGCGCTGTGTTTTGGCTGGCGTTTTCCCGGAGGCGTTGTCTTCGGATGAGGTTTGGGTAGTTGAATCTTTGATTGTCGGTTCTTCGACCACAGGACGTAGAGGTTGGGTCATATTTGGTTCGCCTTACTCAATAGTGGCTAAAGCCATCTTCTGAACGAGACTATCTAGAGACGGGCGTTCATGAACTGTAAGGGCTTGTTCATCCCGCACGGCAGCACGCTTCTTGACAGCGCCCTCTGTACCTTTGGGAAGTCTTCTGGGAAGTCTTCTGGGACTGCTACACCGAAGGCTTAATCAAGCTTAGCAGATTGTTCTTTATGTATCCCAGAAATAAACCAGGGTTCTTTTCCTAGCTGACCAGCCACTTGTCCTCACTTTTTGACTCAGCGGTACGTTAAGACAGACGGCGAACATCATCTAGTGTTATATTGAGCTCCTTGAGACTATCCGTTGCACGGTGATGCATAATGGTGTCTTCGGTCTCCAGATAGGAGATGAAGCGTATAGCCTCTCATGCTTGGAGACTAGTATCGACAGTTTCCATCTGCCCCTTGCCAGTTTTAAGAATAGCGTCAGTTCGTGTTGTTTACAAGA
Organism: Fusarium staphyleae; assembly: GCA_017140175.1. Classification (NCBI taxonomy): domain Eukaryota; kingdom Fungi; phylum Ascomycota; class Sordariomycetes; order Hypocreales; family Nectriaceae; genus Fusarium; species Fusarium staphyleae. The sequence goes on from JADDON010000356.1 coordinate 22,494, forward strand.
TTGGAAATGGGGAAATAGGTGGCTTATGAAGATCAAGAGAACTCGGGGGCTTACTGTTCTTGGGACTAATAGTGACTTGTGGTTCTTTAAAGAGGGTATCGACGGTGATCCCGCGGGAGGTTGGAGTGGAAGACATAGTGGGATACTTGGTAGGGAACTTGACGAAAGCGTTTGTGTATCTTGTCAGTTTCCTGTTGAGATGTGAGCATGACGAAGCTTTATTAATACGAATTCATTTTGGGCTGCATGTAGTGACCAAGTGATAGCGGTGTTGGGGTGATTGTGTGCGCGTCTTCTTTGTTCTTTGACGCGAACATGCTGTGTATAGTATATAAAGGCAGAAGGGTGAAGAACTTGCGGTAATAACCGTAATAAGGATTCTAAGGCCATAAAAAACACAAGCCGCTATATGAGACGATAGATAACTGTTTTCTTTATTGGTGTTGACCGGCCTGTTTCGTGGTTTCAGGCCACAGAGACATATTTAAGGTAGAGGGGAAGATAAGTCAACACAATGACATTTCATTGCCGGTATAAGCCAATTCACAAATCAAACTTCTAGCTCAAGACCAGACAAAGGGATACAGAGAGACAGCACCAGCCTCCAGCCAACCAGACTAAGCTCTACAGCGACATATCATCATCATAGCCAGCCACTAGCTTCTCTTGTCTTCCCCTTGCTTTTGTTTGTTTCTCTGACTCCTCCCCCTTTTCCTAGCCTGTCCCTGCATCTTCGCAAATTGGCCTTGTCCACTTTGACCCAGCATCTGAAGCCCTATCGCATACCGGTTTATGTCCGTCTTATGGTCGACTCTTATGGTCGACAGCCGCTTTGAGCCCTTCTTGGAGCAGATTGTTTGACCGGGTTATAGCTTCTCAGAGGCCTTGGGCACTGTTGAAATCGACGCCGTCGGTCTCGGGGGAGTTAAGGTGTTGGTTTTGCTGGTCGAAATGGAGGGGGACTGAACTGTGGTGAGGTACTCATAAGAGGAGCTTGCGATGCGGATGGCAAGAGTGGAGCTTTTCGGGCCGCTGGACTGGAATTTCGAGCGGATGGGCTGAAAGTGAACGGCAGAGGCGAGAGGTGGTAGGAGCGAGGTGTCTGCGGTTCAGATCGAGCGGGCGTAGGGCTCGATCGGGGAGCAGGCGGTGGTGAAAGAAAATCAGGAATCTATAAGTGCTTGGTAGCCTAGCTACGGAAAACTTGGCCTTATCAGTACAGACCATTCAGTCTCAAGCCGGCGGGTGAACTTCCTCGTCTCCCATCCTTCGCGTTCCAAACACCACGGCTCACCGTATCCCGGAACTTGTTCTGCTACATGAGAGGCGGGACAGCAAGGATATTAGAAGGCAGACGGATCACCTTTGAGCTCGGGATACTTATCCACTAGTGCCTTAATGCTAGGTTGTGTTCCACGATTAAGAGTCTTCCAGTCGTCGTCTGACTTAAAATTACATACATAATCGTAGCACCATCTTTCGGGCTCGGTCGATTTATCGTAGAGTTCCTGGTTTAAAGCGAGGAAGCTGCTTGGAGCTCGTGATAATAAATAACCAGTCAGAGAGTGGAGAGTTAAGAGTAAATAGAAGGGAAATATAAATAACCCTCCATATCTTCATAATTACGTGGCCGCCATATAAGTATCATGCTACATACCACAAGCTATCATATCTCATTGAGGTACCGGGACAGTTTTATAATAATCTTCACCCCTCTGGATGAGACTAGGGATTCTGCCGCATAGGAGTGCTTTATTTGCTGGGTGCCTAGGAGGTTCAAGTCTATAAAGGAGACTTTTCGTTATCTCGTTCTTCTATCATATATCCTTACTACATCCACTGCTCTCCATCTCTTCCTCCACCTCTTGATTGGTATCTACTCAACGACTAACACTATCTTCAACCGCCGTGATAGGCGTCCTTTCAGGAGGCGTAAGTATATCATGCTGTAAGCCCAAAACTCCAAAACTCACAACTAACAGCGAGACCATACGCAGCGCCAGTTCAATGGCAGGTTCCTTAAACTTCTCGCCAACGATTCATCACGGACGATGTGTTAGCTTCCTTCCGATATACGCGCAATAAAACAGTTCCTTACTGGGACGCAGCTCGCGAGATCCTCGGTCGAGGAAGCGACCGAACAGGAGCTTCGAGAGCTTTCGCAAACCATAGGTATCGATTTCAATATCATAAGTGATAAGTACTGGAAGGTTGTGGGAAAGAAGATGGTATCTTCCATGGAAAGCACGCTTCAGCGGCTTGGTCTTCCTGGACGATATGATACCAGAGCGGGAAAGGTCATGGCTGTTTGGCCTGATGATGTCCGTCGGGAGTGGTTGGATGAGAGCTTCTTGGGAGATGAGACCGCTATCATTGACCTCAAGAGCGAAGGGGATAATGACGATCAGTTTGTCATTAAGGCTGAAGTATCGCCTGTGAATCCCACAAGTAAGACCGAGGTTGGATCGCCCAGAGTGCCCTCTGAGCTGCCGTATTGAGTCTCGACGACTATGGCTTCCTTCACGCCACCATCTGACCCTCCACGATGTCCACACACCCTCAACTCCTTAGTGAGCTCGTTGTGGGACCTCCCTAAAGCCTCAACCCGGCTCGGTCGGAAGCTGCATAGATCTGCCTTTATCTCTGCCGGACCGAGTAATGGGACGCCCTTATCGCCTATCTCATCCAGCTATAAGAAAACCTGGGCTTTTCGCTGGCCCTCGCACCCATCCTAGATCCAGTCCGCATGACCGTGTACACTCTGAAGAGAGAGCTCAGTGTAGAGCCAGCAGTAGCCGACGATGTGGAAATGCATAACTCGCCGCCGGTGAGAGGTGATAAAATACACGCCGAGCTCGCGCAGATGGCGTATGGAGTGGAACCCTTACAGGTGAGATAGATGTAAGCTAATGAGATGTACAGCAGAGAGGGAATCAGGCCGAGTTGCAGAACTCTTTTGTAATAGTTATGCAGCAGTTTGGAACTATCATGATGATTACTCTCCAGCTGATAAAGCGAGCTACCCCTGCTCCTGACAGTGCGACTGAAGCGGCCAAGGTTGCGTTGTCTGCTGAACCTCCTCGTTCTGTCTGGGCTCCTGAGAATGGACCGTTATTATCCCATGGTCTTTCTGCTGCAGCGAAAGAGCCACTAGCTGAACCACTTCGTCCCGTTGTGGTTCAAGAGCTTGGGCAGATCCCTGTACCAGCAGCATCCGCCGCATATCCATCAATCAACACTGATATACATCATCACCCCCGCCGACCAACTCGCTTGTTGGACGCGCCTAATATGATCTATCTCCGACTTAGACGCCTTGCTCGTTGCCACGTAGCCCCAGCGTACATATACAGCCTGACACTCGCCAGGCTATATCTGACAAGACTCTCACGCTCGTAGAACCTCAGACAACTTACAGGATGATAGCACCTCTGTCTCCTCAGCCCTGCAACCAGCGCGCTAAATCAGCATTTAGTCGTGGACCACCAGCTAGAACACACTCTTTCGCAACTCAACCGACGCAGCTAAACCATCAGTCTCGTGGCTATTAACGCTTCGCTTCCTCGCCACAAGTTCCTGACTGCGATACTGCTCAGGCGCTGGTGTTAATGTTTCCGCCCTCATCCTCTTCCCACTACAGTGTTTCCAAGACGTCATACCCTCTCCGAGTTAGTGCCAACACCCCGTGGTTGAAGACGTCGTACATCTCTACCACTCACTCTCAAGCTCTGATGGCTTATCCGTCCGTCATGCGATTTCCAATCCGATGATTGACCCGCAGAGTTCTCAATAATATTTCGGGCTCCGGACTACGAGAGCAGTTCCTCCGACCCCGAAGACAATGGCCCTGTCCTCTTTGCCTCTGGCAATTGGTCGAGGTCCTGGCAACTCCCCAGGCCTCTAGCCCTATGGTCTGGCTATAACCCGCATTATAATTTAGAGCCTCACGATATCTAGCCCAGCTTAGCCAAGCGATAGAAAGTCCGGCTAGAAATACTTGTAGTGATGTCTATGATGATCCTGAGTATGAGTGTGATGAGTATTGGCTTAGTCTGCGTCTCGAAACCCCTTCTTTATCACCCAAACTTCTGGTAATAGTGCCTTTTATCGAAACTCTTACGCGAGGTAATTTCTGCGAGCAATGAGAGGTTCGGCGTCAGACGGTATACCAATTGATTGGTTTAGTATATCTTGAAGTAGATATTCACGCTCAGATGATGGTTATAAGCTCTGGTAAGGATGGTCTAGCTGAGGAGGTGGCCGAGAGGAGAGAGTGCATCTACTAAGGGTGGGGTGAGTTAATCTTTTTTAAGACTAACTTTATTGCAGAGTAACTTTATAGCACCTATATAGGGGATTAAAGTAACCTAATAGAATTATTAATAAAAGAAAATAATAGAGGCTTAATACTTAAGCCTAATAACCTAATAAC
>JADDON010000357.1:0-25388 GCA_017140175.1 Fusarium staphyleae
CTTATTATTGCGATAATAAGATTATATATAGAGGGAATATATTAGGTATATATCTCTACTTTTCTTTAGAAATTATTTTTCTTAGTATTTCCTAATAAAAGGTATATTAGCAGGCATATTATACTGAGTATAGTATCTACTTTTCCCTAGAGGTTACTTTTATTAGTATTTCCTATATAAAAGTGACTTTCGACTAAATATATCTCTACTTAATTAGGTATACCCCTTACTTTTCCTCTCTCTAAGTCCTCTTTTAGTATATTTCCTATATAAAAGGGACTTAGAGCGGGTATATTTTAGTATATACTATTAGGTCATTAGGTACCGGGTATATCTTGCCCCTCTAAGTCATAAAAATCCTTCCTTAGGTACCCTTAGGGCTAAAATACTAATAGAAATACCTCTCTGTTTACCTGAGGTACCTCTATTGGGCATGCGTTTTGACCGGGCATGTTGAGGGACGGTAGGTAAGCTGTTTTTAATATCGGATATCTTGAAGGCTGGCAACAGTTAAGGCGGTTGGATTTTATCTTCAGCTAGGAGCTATATTATTATTTGTGCCAGTTGGCTAAAGGCTTTGGGCTTCAGACGTATGATATTAATGGATGAGAACGTAAGACTTCTTGACATAATCTCTGCAGCCATTATAGAAGCCACTGAACTATTCCGACCACCAAGGCTGACGATATATCCCCCATCGGTCACACATGACAGCGGTGTATGTAGTGTGTCCCGGGAACAGTCGAGCAATACATCAACGCCTTCTTCCTTAGTGACTCTCATGATATCTCGAGTAAGGGATAGGGAGTTACTAGCAAAGATATGCTCGGTATTTAGGCTAAGAATATGAATTAAGAGTTATTTCTCAGCAGCAGTCGACACTATAGTAAATACTAGAGCACTTATTGTCTGGGCGAACCTAACTGCAATCTGACCCAATAAACTTACAGCCGAGTGAATCAAGACGTTATTATTCTCTTATACGCGAGTAATATTTAAAATCGAATAGTAGGCACTTAACCTAGGAATTATTAGCGAGGCAGCATTTTTAAAGCCGAGAGAGTCAGGAATCTTAAAGACGCAGGCTTCATTAGCGCAAGCATACTTCCTCATGCAACCAGCAGAAACCATAGCGACACGATCTCCTATTCGAATGGTAGTGCTGCAGCTCTCACCAATTCGGGTGACAACGCCAACGCAATCACTGCCAAACTCTTCAGTCCGCTTATCAGGGTGACCAAGGGCAATATTGAGATCGCAAGAGGTGAGACCCCAGGCCATTACTTCGATCTCAACATCACTAGGACCGAGTTCCTCCGCATGGGACTAGTCCTCAACAAACTGAAGTGAGTCAAGTGATCCTGGCTGGCTAATACCAAGTTTTAACGCTAGTCCCTCGCCCTACGATTTCTATTACAGCTGTTTCGAGATAAGAGATCGTAGTGCTATATTAGTGCTGATATCTCGAATAGTGCGGCCTATAGTGATAACACTATCTCGAATAACATACTCAACTTCCTTTAACGGCGTTTCAGTCTCAAATGCTATCTTATAGACCTTTAAGATAAAGCCTGCCTATGAAGCTTAAGCTATCTCTCCGTCTATTGCTAGGGTGACAATATGAGTATTAGGCTGCTCTGCATAGATAGAACGGAAGAATCCCTAAGCGACACTATAGTCTGGACATATTGAGTCGCTAATACTGGCTGAAGTGACCCATAGAAGGTTCGAGACTTTACTGATTAAGAACTAAAGACAACTAAACTGCCCTTCTGAGAGAGTTAATAGGAGAGGTTTATCTCTAGCTTTAATGAAGCAGATAACAGTATTATCAGTCGTTAACTTAGCGAGCTCCCTCTGAACTGGGGCTAGCGAGAATATAACGACGGTTGCACGCCGCTCTAGATTTGGATCAATTCGTACCCGAACCTAATCTACAAGCTCCCTCTCCTTCATTGATACGTCTTCACTGATAAGCATGACCAAACGGCCTCTACTTGCCTTTTCCTCAACCTTATGCTGAGGTTCACTAGCGGTGGTAATAATAACACTTATAATATGACACTGATCATCTTAATAGTCCCGAATCACCAAGTCATTCCCCGAGAAGCCATTATCCTTAAGATATTTATCCTAAAGATACTCTGGTATAGCAGCAGAATAGGGTCTCCACTCCTCGCGAGCAACCCACCAGCCTGGCATAAGGCCAGCCATAAAATTAGTAGCGATATTATCGGGGTTGATAACCTTAAGGAGGATGAGACGACCACCTAGCTTCAGAGCCTTTCGCATATTACGTATCGTAGCTTCTAGGTATAAAGTTACGTGAAGTACACTGGCCGCGATAACTAAGTCATAAGAGCCTGGATTAACACCTTAAATATCGATGCTTCGGTCTAGATTAAGTGTCTTAAAGGTGATGCGGCCTTAGGACTTAAGGTCTGGCTATCTTTTACTTACAGTCTTAAAGAAGGCAGGGGATATATCGGTATACGTATACTCCGAGAACGCCAGTCCTCCAGTGCGCCTCTCACGTTCTTACAGAGCTGAGATAATATATCCCGTCATACCACCTATGCCAGCACCGACTTCAAGGACTCTCAGAGCTAGGTTCTCATGCGATGCCAGGTTAAGTAGATAGTTCAGTTGACCATCTACGCAGAGATTTCTAAAGAGATCCAAGTAAAAGATATTAGCCTGGTCAGACTTAAAGACTACCTATAGAGGGTCTAGCTCTCTAAATAAAATATCAGGCAGCTTTTATGCATAAGTCGTATATAATTTCCACGCCGGGAGGACAGAGTCAACTTTAGCTAGGCGAGACTCAAGCTCCTCGTCACTGATCTTCGTTACTTCTGCCTGATATTCGGCTGGCAACTTACTGACATAATATTCCATCCACCCGACATAACGTTACAGATCTGCTGGAACCTTAGACTTATTAACGTTCTTCAGTACACGAGTAGCTATAAGCTCCAGTATATGACAGAGCCTCGAGTGGTTCTCCAGAACTGCGCTATCGTCTTTCGGCATAGCATTAGCGGCGAATAACCGTATCAGCTGATCGGACCCTAGTATGCTGAACTGTAGCTTCCACTCGACGGAGTACACTAGCTTCTTCTCCTTATGGGTTATTCCACCCGAGACAGCAGATATAACCGTACTCTCGATATAGCAAAGGATCTCTCCGTCTTCACTAAGAGCGGTGACCTTACCCTATTCCCCGTAGCCATAGAGAGTTAGAGTCGCTTTAGATATCCACAGAACCATAGGTGTCTTCCATAGTTTAGAAGAGAACCATACATTTTCGAGTCTTACAGGGACATTAGCTGCGGGTTATTAGCCTGAGCTGGCTCGAAGAACTTAGAAGGCTTGGTCGAGCACTGCCAGATGAACCAAGCTCCTGATGTTAAACCTTACCTGCGATAGATCAACGCATGCCATAGCTGAGGTCTTACCGTCCCACTTAATATTACGTATCAGCTGGAACTAATCGCCATATTACAGCCCAACTGCTGCTGCATCCCGGTAGAAGACACGAGGGTCGATCGGCAAAGTATATGTATGAGCTATATCTTGATGCTGACGCTAGATGTATTCGTGGCTCACTCGTCGCTCCCTATTGCTATCGTTATCCTGAAATTCGACCGAAATGTTTGCAGTAAAGCACTTAACCCACTCATTATGCGAGTAAGTAAAAATGCTGACATCAAACTTTACAGCCAGCTATTTGTCGACAACTCGCAGGCGGACTTACGTCTCAAGGCGATCTTCCTAAGTTTCTGGCATAATTATGGGGTTCATAAACTCAGCTTTCTCAATATTGTAACTGAAGACAGTATGGTCTGAGGGAACCATCTCTTAAGCAGCCTTAATAGCCATGAGAAGTATACCAGATGCTGGAAATAGGATAGTATCACTGATCTGTGATCTACTTTAGTATTGTCTTGGCATTGTTGCCACTGGACTTACCTTGTGATCTCTAGTCTAAGCAGAGGAATTGATGCTCTAGAAGTTCCTCTATTGGGGCTCTAACGGATTCTAATTGGATACCCTTACTCTAAGTAGCTCGCCCTTGATAGCCTCCTGCAGCCTGAAGTCTCTGCTTAGGCGTGATTTAGCCTAGTATCGCTGTGATCTATCGAATGGGTACTTGGGATAGTTAACTAGAAACTTCGCTTTCGTCTTTTGTTGGTTAGCTGCTAAGATAGAGACGGGATAGCCTTCGCAGAATAGTTATCCGGCGAGTTCCAGAGTGGTCTGGATTACCGGGTGTAATCTATGCAAGACATAGCTATATCTTACTCCCTTTGACGCACTAGACATCTCACTCAGTATATCTTTCACGGGCCTTCAAAGAGCTAGGTGAGGGCCAATCTCAATCAGGTCAGTGATATTACCCAAGCCAAGTTTGCGTGCTAAGTTATTATTTGCAGTGACCTACACTACTTTGGCGAATCTGACAGGTAACAGCATATTATCAACCCAGTATTGACCAGTTAATAGTATCTCTAGAGAAATACTTTTGCCAGTCACAGATGAGACCATTAGGATACTAGTCCCATCCTTTCTCTTGGTGAGCCCTTCAAGTGCAGCAAGGTACTCACCCGCGATAACTTTCATAGACTGCGAGTGGTACGCGACTCCGGTCTTAAGTTTTTACGCAAAGATGCCATCTTGATCAGCCTGAGATTTGATCTTGTCGATAGCCTCTTCAGGCCCCGAGAGAGTGACGTTAAGAGGACTATTAATGCATGCAACATTAACTGTAAGAACACCTATTTTCTCTAGATACCCCAAGACGTGATGTGGCGCTAGGTTAATCGACAGCATAGCGCCTGGAGATAATACGTTAGTCTTTCTTAACTTTCCAGCCAAGAGACCACAGAAGTAGGACACTCTGCAAGCAGACACCAGAGACAACCCACCTAATGCATATCTAGGACAATTTAATAAAGCTTAATCAGGCCAGAATTATAATAATACTTACGCTGCAGCAATCTCACCTAAAGAATAACCAATAACTACCTTTAGAGTAATGCCAAAGCTAGCAAGAAGATCAACCAAGGCAATCTGTACAGCAGTTGCAAGTGGTTGGCTATACTGCGGCATATTGATATTTTCTCCACAACTAAGCTCGTCTGAGAATGTCCGTCAGCAAGCATATGCGATGAAATTCATAGGATATACTTACCAAATAGGTTCCACAAGCACCCAAAGCTAGAGTAAATCTCGCTAATCTTCTCTAGAGTCTCCTAGTAGACAGCATAATGCTCAAGGCCAGAGCCCATATTAATATACTACGCGCCTTGACCCGTGAATGCAAAAGCCAGGCCAAGGTCTTCTAAGCTTCTAATTGGCTTCAAAGGCGACAATGTTTGCCTTTTCGATCCGTCAACCACAGCAGAAGCTCTCCAAAGCATATTACTTCAGCGTGAACCCAGAGTAGATGCCAAAGCGTCGAGCTTCTTATAGTCCCCCGACATCTTCTCTTTGTGGAAGTTATCATAAGCCTCCATAGTGCGCTTAGCTGCCTTTTCGTCGGCAGCAGTCCATACTAGTAGCTTATGAAGTTCGACGTCTGAGTGACCATTTGCGACACCCTTAGTCACATTGGCTCCGTTGGTGTGAGCTGCGCCATATCCATTGGTGACACCTGAGCCGTTCTTTACAGGCTTTGGGATGAGGCTCGTGTTATGGATGCCGCTGAGGCTGCGATCTTATAAGTAGTGAAGTGCATCGTCGAGAACTATATGCGAGTTTGAACCGCCGAACCCGAAAGAGTTGAGAGATACGCGGCAGAGACCTTACACTGGCCACTGGACATTCTGGATTGGTACCTATCGTAGTCTGAGTTAGATAAGGATATCTGAGCGACACAGATAGAACTTACTTCAATGCTGTATGAATCCGCGTTCATTGCCGGATTCATCTTTTGAAGAAGCGCGTTGGGGGGTATAACTCCTTTCTCAAGGATCACTATCAGTATCAGCTTGGGTCCTTCTTGCGTCAAACGGCGAGTCATATTACAGATGCATTTTACCAGACTTACAAGTGCACTGGCTCCTTCAAGATGCCCTATGTTTGCTTTCACTGAGCCACTGTCCATCCCATCAGTCAACAATCTTCTCTGGCCGAGAGCTATAGCTTACACGTATAGTGGTTCGGAGTGAGAACGATGTTCTTAAAAGCATCGCCCAATAACTTTGACCTCAATTAGATCACCGACAGGTGTACCGGTGCCTTGGACCCGGGTTTAGCTCATTATCAGAAGCGTTCCGACATGGCACTTACCGTGAGCTTCAACATAGCGAGTATCGCTCATAGACAGACCTGCTTGTTTGTAAACATGACGGATCAGCTCCTCCTGAGACTGCGAGCTCGGCTGTGTGAGAATCGGGGTATGACCGTCCTGGTTCGAGCCAATGGACCGAATCACGGCACGAATCATATCACCATTCTCAATCGCTGCTTGTACAGGCTTCAGAACTACAGCAATGACTCAATGACTCCCTCACCACGTGCATACCCGTTGGCCCGTTCATCAAAGCTGTAGCAAACGCCATCAGGCGAGAGAAACCCTTGGTTAGCCAGAACCTGAAAGATGCTCGGGTCAAGAAGAAGGTTTGTACCGGTCACGACAGCCTGTGAATAAATTAGTCATCAATAGAGTAGAGGTGGGCTATAGCTTACACATAAAGCATCGCCGCTATTCAATGCTTTGCAGGCCATATCGACAGCCGATAAACTACTAGAGCAAGCAGTATTGACGTGGATGCTTGGCCCACGAAGATCAAAGTACCAGCTGACACGGTTGGGAATAATACACGAGACAGTGCTTCCCGTGACAGCTGTTCGCTCCAAGTTATCTGGGTCTACGGCCGTCATTCTGCTGTAGTCCTCCAGCATAGAGGCAGAGAAGACAGCGGTGCGAGATCCCTTGAGACTGTCAACCGGGAGACCCGCTACGAGACAAGCAGTTAGTACTCCTTCGTTATCAACCGTTTTTGGGTTTTTTACCATTCTCGAAAGCGTGGTAAGTAGCTTCCAGCGTCCAGCGCTGCATCGGATCCATCGCCGAAGCTTCTTTCGCCGTGAGTGAGAAGAACGGGGCGTCAAAGGCGGCGACATCATCATTGATGAAATGCCCTCCCTTTCCGTTCCACTACAACAGTATTAAAAACGGTCCGGATGTTTAGTGAGCAAAACTACCTTCTGATGCTTGTTATTGGCAGATGAATCTGTCTTGACACGGCTTTCAGGCCAGTCCGTCATCAAGTTTCGTCGGTTCTCGAAAACATCCCAGAAAGCATCATCGTCCTCAACACCTTGCGGGAGTTTGAACGAGTATCCAACGATTGCAATATCACTCATCTTATTGTTTTTGCCTTAATAATTGTACATCGTTCCAAAAGGGCAAACTCTACAGAACTCTAGGTCTTATCCTCTTCCATAGCCAATGTCCGAAAGTCCGTAGCTTACCCTATACTCACGCATACGCCGCAGTCCTGAAACTTGGAATCGCTGATCTGTCGGGTAAATTTGTGCTAAATCCTCCGAGGCGAGCAACGGGATAGGACGCTAGGAGAACTTCCGGGAAATCAAGACAGGCCCAACCCCTGAAGGAATCAGCGCTCACCCCTGCCCATTACCCTGCCATTCTTCTTCCCTGCGTGGTGGAGACAGTTCATGAGACTTTGCTCCTAGCGAGTAACCAATATTATCTCCTTAGTTGCTTTAAGGCATCAGACCATACTAGCCCCATAATTTCCTAAGTAATCACGCAGATATATATAGGGTATAGTAAAGTCCCTTATAAAATATTTATAATAAAAACACTATATAATATTATTTTTAAAATACTAATAAATTCCCTATTAGAACCTACTTAAATACTTAATAAATATAATCTAAGTAGTAGTATTACTAAATCTAATAGCTACTATAAGCAGCCTAATAATTCTACCTACTGGCCTATTATTAACCTAGCCCTAAAGAGAGAGGGGTTCTTCCTTCTATTAAAAATACCTTTTTATAACCTTTATATTAACTAACTGCTATTAATACCTCTTAAGCTATTCTAGCTATTTATGCCTTTATCTCTCGTTATTAAATAGGTTAAATATACTAATAGCTAGGTTATTAGCTTACTTATAGACCTAGCTTTACCCCTAAATATAAGGATATATTTATAGACCTTAGTTTCTCTTAAGGATATCTATATATAGCTTATAATCCTAATTTATATAGGGATTTATAAGGAAATAGCTATAATAGACTATTAGAAGACCTCTTTTCTTAGGCATTAAGGGCTAGAGTATTTAATTCTTAAATTTATACCCTATTATTAATAGTATCTTATTAAATAGTATATTTAACTCTTTAACCCTTTTAATCCCTCTAAATAGTTATTACTAAAGGAATTTATAACTATTAAAAGCTAATCTAAGTATATATAATATATATCTCTTAAGCTCTGGTTTTTAGGTATAAATATCGCTATAGATAAGTATATAATCCGCTTTATAGGCAGATTATACTAAATAATAATAGTCCCTAATAAACCTATACCTTATAGCTTTAAAGCTTAGGTTATGGCCTAGAAGAGGTATTTTCTATAGTGGCTTTAGCACTAGCTAAAGAAGAGATATAGACTAATTGCTATATATATAATATAGCTTTAATATTAGAGAAGAAAGAGTCTCTATAAGACCCTTAACCTAACCTAAAGTATAGTTATTACCTTAATTAAGAAGCTACTAAAGGTATATTATTATATCTTTATTAATAACCTCTTCTTATTAGTAGCCCTCTTCTAGTAGCTTTACTTTCTTAGCTATAGAGCTATAGGTATAGCTCGCTATAATTATAGTATTTATACCCCCTTTATATAGCTAAAGGTTAATAATACTACTAGCTGTAACCTCTTTTAGTTTAATAAGGTAAAAATAGTACTAATAGTAGATAATAAGGTAGTAACTAAGGATAGTTCTCTATATGTTTTTATTACTAATTTATCTCTTCTTCTTATAGGTTAACTAAATCGCTTAGAAAGATAATACTCTTATGCTTTTCCTATTAATTATATTTAATAGAAATAAATAGACCCTATATAAGAGAAAGAGGCTAAATATAAAGGAACTATAAGTATAGCTAATATAGCGTTTTTTTAGTAATAAGGCTATAAAGCAATTTAGTATTCCTTTTATTATTACTATCTATAATAATAAGATAAACTATATAGACTAAGGGGATTATCTAAGGGCCTCTTTTAGCTATAATTATTATATTTACTATAGTCTTTAGTAAGCTTTAATTTAGTTTTTTCTTATTAATATTATCCTTATTAATAGCTATTTTCTATAGCTATATAGTAAGCTAAGCTAGCCTAAAATAATATTATAGAAGCAGTAGAGAATATATATTATTAATAACCTATTTATAGCCTTTAGTTTAGCCTTATAAGTAGAAAAGATAAGATATTAAGCTAGTAATAAGGACCTAAAATATCCTAACTATAAGCTAATATATTAAGGCTTATATAGCTATTGCCTTACTTATTAAGGTTATCGTTATAGAATACCGTAATTAAGGGGAAAAAACCTTATATTAAAGGAAATTATAGGTAATACTATAAAAAAGAAAGTACTAAGATCGAGATATAGCTATAGGTTATATAATATATCGTTATATAAAGAGGGGAACTACTTTAATATCTATTATTATAGAAAATAGGTAGGGGATAAGGTACTATAAGTTAGCTAGATTCTGATTAGATATAACCCCCTGTTATGACCTAAATAATGCCTTAAAGCAACTAAGGAGATATCATAACCGGTTTATATTACGAATTCTTTTTCATTTTCTTGTCAAGGTTGATTTTTTCGTTCTTGGTCAAATAGGGATTTTTAGACGACGATCAGACGGATCCTTCGTCTCGGTATAAGCGATGTAACATGGAATGGCCTTATTCTAACGGTATGCTTGCACTTGTTACTCGTTGTCTTGAGAGCTGGAGAACTTACATAATTTCCGTTTTCATTTGAATCGGCCTCTACAGGGTACCTCAAGTGCAGATATAAAACCGTGCTGCCCTGCTAGTGCTATTACTGAATATCTGAAGATACAGTCTCTATTTTTAGAAATATGCAGAAATCTTACATTAAATGTAGCATTTTACAGAGTAGCAATACGACCAAACCGACCCTTTTTATAGAGTTCATGCAGCATCGGCCAACTCTCAAGTGTTATACACCCCAGGGCTTTTAAGACGCCGGAAACACAGCATGGCCCTCCGAATCGCTTATCGAGCGATCATCCTGCGTGATCTTAATCTGTGTCGTCCTAGTAATGCCCTGCCCATTATTGGCATTATCCCGCAGATACTCCGTCGACTCAGATCCCTTCAGCGTTCCCAGCGGCACACCATCCTCGTCTAGCTTGTAGTAAGACTTAGGGCCTGTAGACGAAAGCTGTGAACCCTTTGTCCCGCTTTTGGCATATCGGTCTGCGGTATTGGGGTTAGTCGGGGCGGTGCTCATGCCGAATGCACGCTTGATGTTGCGGATAACGCCGGTCTCTTTGAGAATCTTGGGGATACACGGGACGCAGACGATGAAGAAGCCGCAGGTCATTTCGGCGGTTGCCCAGAAGACTAAGGGAGCGAGTGCGTACAAAGCATCGGCGGCTTTGCCGTACTTGACAGTGACAGCTAATCGGAAGGCGGCAGACACGCAGGCTCTACATTTCTGTGTTAGTAGTAGTATGATGAGCTTGAGACATGCACTTACAGTAGACCCAGTCCAAAGATAACAGACACACCCATCCTCTTCTTCCAAGACATCTTCAGCTTCCAGATAACCTGCTGGGGTAGCAAAAAGATGGCAATATCGCAGCACAAATGGATCGTAGCAGATGCGACCTGCAGTTTATGCAAGTCCCAGCATTTGGCACCAGGAATTCTAAAGTCCCAGATAGCTTCATGCGGGTTGCACTGCATGTTCAGAGCAACGACAATAGCGGTGTTAGATGTAGCCTGGACGAATCCAATGACCATGCACCCCCACCAGAAGATGCTCTTTGTGCGTGTGCCTTTCGGCACGAAGAGTCGACACCATTCAACGAGGATGGCGATTTTGAGAAATAGGAGGACGAAAGAGTAGCAAACTCCAAAGATGAGAACCCACTGATATATATCAGCCTTTTCGGTAATATAGTTTGGGTAGTGGGAAACTCACGTAGTTTGTGGAAATTACATCCTTAAGACGGACATTCCATTGATGCACGAAATATCCAGGCGTATCCACCATCTTGAACGTCGCATAGGCAGCACCCCAGTAGTTGCCCTTGGTTTTGTTAGAGATCATGTAAAGCACCTTCAAAGGAATGAACATACATATGCCAAGGTCGTGAGAACTTCAAAATCCGTTAGCGATGACTCAGGAAGGATCAGACGCGTCACTCACTCTCTTCAGTCTGAAACTTCTTCAGCAGATAAACCCGCCCGTAAGCTCTGAGAAGGAAGCATATCGTGGTAATAACCGCACAGAGAATCAGAACAGTATAAGCCAGACCATTCTGATTTGGAGGGTCGTCCAGATTCGACACCTCGCCCTTTGGAGGCGCAAGGGCCGGTCCATCCAGATCAATGGTAGCCATAATGAAAGTAACAATATCTATTGATCTTCAGGCATGAGAAGTCTAGGAACAAGCTGACTTTTAACGATCCTACGGAAAGACTTTGATCCCCATGTTAAGGGGAGTTTGGTACCAAACGTGGCGAGGCTCAACCCCGGTATTTCGGGTCCGGGAGGCGAAACAGTAATTGCTTTTGGACCTGATACTATAGCAGGTAACTAACTATTTACAAGGTCTTCTCTTACTGGAAGGTCTTGTCGGTGCAAGCCGTAATAAGTTCTTGATTGAAACATCAGTTTGCGTTAATCTTCTCCTGGCGATCATATCCCAGACTAGCTGTCAGTTCCCAAAATCCCAGCTCATTCGTTGCGGCGGATTAGACGTTGAAAGTCACAGGGGCTAGTGACGGGAGCTTTTGGTAGTTTTCTCACAAGTTTCCTCGGGACGTTGGTGCCGCCCGGCTATCAACCCTGTCTAGGTTGAGAATGAACTCCATATAGTAGAACCTCAGCTACAAGCTCATGCCACTTTTTGTTCAGGCGAGCAATTAAGTTTATGATCTATTCCTGGCTAGGCTTGGCCCCAACTATGCGAGTTTCGTTACTAGCGTCAGTTATAAGAGACTAGAGAGTGAATTGCGAAGGACTAGCAGCCCTACGGCATTGAGATACTTCTGACTTGGGAGCAGCAAGAGAGACAATGTCTAGAGTGCGACTCATCATGGAAAACGACACCCGAACGAAGGATTCAGGTTCCCCACCCACCAAGAGAAAAGAGCGTAAGCAGGGGTGAACCAACAACATGTGATCAGTCACTCCAATTTGCATCCTTTAGCAAATGCCTTCGAACCTATTCCAGCAGAGCAGATCATTAACAAATCTAAACAGATGCATAGGCTGACAACCGGGCTACCAGAAATGCTACACCCGTCTGCAGGCCAAGACAGGTGCTCCCAAATATCGGGCCCCCCATCTCATCCCACTGCCATGAATCTATTAACGAGACTTTATTGCTAGTTAATAATACTCAAGCTAAGACTCTTAACGTCGGATCTCTCGCATAGCATGATAGCCACAAGGCGCGGACTTTTTATTAGCTCCCGTCAACGTCCCGCTCCAGATTTTAAAGTTCCTTAACCCCTGGTTCCCGGTTGGTGTTGCATGAACTGCCGACTTGGCACTGTTTGTAACGTCTTCATCAGAAATCTGCAGATGATCGGCACTTCATATCCTTAGATAATTGTCGGAAAACCAGTTCCCTGGTATTTGTTACGCTGCGTTGGTTCAAGAGCAGTTAATGCCTTGGCTGCATTGAAGAATCAGGCCACTTCCTTACGTACCGCTATTAGTTCTTCCCAAGAGTATTATTTCAAACTTTTTCGTCATTTCAATGCAACCAACAACTCAGTGCCATTCCTCCGTATAGCAAGCCCCTCCCTGTTAATGCTGATAGTCACTTGGAACAACCAGCTACGAAGAAGGAAGGGGCCACCAAATCATCCTGCCAAGAACCTACTCTCGGCTACCAGGCTCATAAATCCAGCTCAATCTCACACCCATACTCTTCCCCATCACGCATACTTTCACACACACATCTCACCATATCCACCAAGTGCCCCACGCCAGCCATGCCCAAGCAACACGTCTACCATCTTCACCCACTAGGCTGGGAAAACGATCCCGAAGAGGAACGGTTCAAGGTCACGACCCTCGACTATCTCACCGTGTGTAGCTACAACAACTACGCTCTGTTCTTCAAGCTAGAGGACTCAGAGAAAGAAAGAGCCGCTGAGATCCTCAAGGCTGGGCTGGAGAGGACGCTGGCGCAGGCGAGACACTACTGTGGGACCATTGAGAAGGACCCTGGCGGTGGTCACTCGTTTACCAAGAAGAGGGATAGTACTGTAAGGTTCTTCGTGCAGTCGCTTGATGCGCCTGAGGATGCGGTTAAGTATCCTTCGTTTGAGGATCTTGAGAAGACGAACTTTAGTGCGGTGACGCTAGGGGATCTTGAGCAATGGAGTGTACCGCCCATGACATATGGCGAGAAGCCTGAAGCGCATCCTGACAACAGCCCTGTCGTGTCAGCCTTCAAGGCCAACTTCATCCGAGGTGGTCTTGTCTTCAACATTCATCATCATCACTACACCAACGATGTCATGGGCTGGGCGGGCTTCGTCCATCAGCTAGCTGAGAACTGCTACGCTGCTGTGAACGGCACCAAACATCCAACCTGGGACCCTCTTAACCTCGACGTCTCGCGTCTCATCAAGCAAGAACCTCGAGAAGATCAAAAGATCGATGGCCCAGCTCCCCCAGAACGCCATCCTGCTCACCAGGTCGGCGTGTCTCTGCTCTTTCACCTCCCCAAGAGCAAAGCAGCCGAGCTCAAAGCCAAGGCCACTCCCACCGACGGAACGTGGATCTCGACATACGATGCCTTCTCAGCCTTTATCTGGCGCAACCTCACGCGTATTCGAGCGCCCGTCTTCAACCCCGATCCGAAATCGACTTTATACTGGTGCGAGGCGATTGACATGAGGCGACGAATGCACAGTCCAAAGGTGCCACCACGCATCCAGCATAATGTCATGTTCGCTGTGACGTCCCCTACTGCACCTGTTACGCAACCAACTGTTGCTCAGATTATGTCGGAGTGGTCGCTGTCAGAGTTGGCGTCGTATATCCGCCGCTTGACCAACAGCGTTACGCAAGAGAACCTTAACAAGACGCTTGAGATAGTAGCTACCATTCGCGACAAGACATCTTTAAACACACGAGTCGATACGCAGCCCCCTCTGTCGATCCTTCAGACGGATCATCGCGATGCAAACATCACTTCAGCTGACTTTGGCTTCGCGAAGCCAGCTACATATCGTCACCTTCTCGATCGCATCACAGAAGGTGTTATCATTATTTACCCACCTCGTGATCCCTCACCCGAGTCAGATGAGGGATGCGAGTTTGCTATCTTCTATGAGAAGAGGCTTACTCAGGATTTAATCAATAATAATAAATAGAGTAAGTACTTTAAGTATAAAGGTATTAATGCTGAAGATACTTCTGAGGCCAAAAAGGCAAATAGTATTAATAGCATAAACAGAGTGAATAGTATTAATAGCATAAACGGAGTGAATAGTACTAATAGTATAAACGGAGTAAATAGCTCTTCTTAGATGCAGATATATATAGTCGCCTTAAATACACCCACTAAACGCTTAATAACTTCCAGTAAAGCCTCTCTATCCTTAAGCTCTCTATAAACTAGTTATTACTAACCTTCTTCTATATCTCGTAATAATGCCTACCTTTAGTACTATAAATACTACCTTAATATTCCTTCGTCTTAGTATAATATATAATAGCCCAGATAGCTTTAATCTTATTAGGCGTAATCTGCTCTATCTTAGTAGGCCCGATAATATAAATTATCTGTATCGTCTTAAACTTATTCTTAAAGAAAGCTATTTAGTCCTTCGTTAAAGACCATAAGTACTTAATATCTTCCTTAGTGATTATACTCCTATCTAGATTATAGAAGAGAAATATCGCGTTAGGAAGTATAATACTATTGAAGCGGTCTTATTAATTAGAATCTATAAAATAATAGTATTATGCCTTTTTACGCTAGATAATCATAGCAGCTTCAGGAGAGACCGCTATTTCGACAAAGTAGGGTTTATTATAGGCTACCTATAGGCCTTATATAAGTAGGCATTATTTATATTCTATCTCCATCAAGTATATACCTACTAGATAGAAATTCTTATATAAAGCTATAATAAATAAGGTTAAAATTCAAAAAGGCTTAGCTATTACCTAAAAGTTATCTTATAGTGGCATTAATTATATAATAATACTAATAATGCAATAGGGATATACTAATATTAATAGCACCTAAAGCGAGCTATTGTCTTTTGTAATAGTGAAATATAAACGTATAAAGGCTTCTGCTATATATAACTATAATCTATTTTTTATTAGATCTTATTACTAATTATACTTATCTCTATTTCTTTGTCTCTATCGTTAGTGCCTTAAACCCCTCTATTACTATTATTTTATCCTTTTAGTGAGCTACCTTATCACTCCTCTTAATAATATCTCTCCCCTTAATCTTCCTCGCCTCTATAATACTCTTCCCTATCTTCCTCTTTATAAGCGCCCTCACACTTAGATATACCCCCTAACTTAGCAATAAGAATAACCTAATTGCACTAGAACCTACCTTTATTCCTAAATTTAATAATCTAATACTAATACCCTTTACCGCACCAGCAGCGCCTTCTTTCTTAGCACCCCATATAGGCTCTATGACTATACCGCTTATCCCTTTAACTATCTCGTGCGTAAAGTTTTTACCTGCTGCTATACCGCCTGACTTCTAATCTATTATAGCACCTAGATTATATGCTTTGCCACTATAGAGTTTGGGGGCGTGATAATCGCTATCATAAACTTAACTGGGACATGCTCAGCTTTGGCGGCATTCACAGTGTGTCATGAGCAGGAATCCGAGAGAATGGAAGCCCCGCCTATTTCACCCGATCCGGACTGAGGTCTGAGATCGATTTCCCGATCTGGTCTGACAGCTGAGGTTACGGCGCTATAATTGGCTCCGAAATAATAAGCATAAGAAGAGCGGGGAACCCGGTAGAAGAAGGGCAAGAATCAATTGTACAATCAACTCCGTAGTCGCCTAGCTGATAGCTTACGGTGAACTTATTGCGATCTCGCTACTCTTTTTATTCTGTGTATCCTACCCTTGATACAGTGGCTGGCCGGTTCCTCACGCTTCGATACCAATAGCATTTCTAACAGGCTGTGGTCTGAGTATTACAGTAGAGTTCTGGCTTCGGTCTGCGCCTGCGAGACTGTCTTTCTCAGTGTCCTAGTTTTACTGACTGGCCACGAAAGCCGATCCCCTCCGTCTCTCCGTCTTCGATACTTCCGATTTCCAACCCCCGATCCTCAACAACCTCCACTGTTTAACTTCTCTCTGACGTTCCCCTCAATTTCTCGTCTTCAACATCTCTCGGCCTCGACCGATTTTGCCCGATCCCTTTACGTCCGAGTTTCTTCCCACATCCCACGCCACGGCTATGCTAATTCCATGCCCCAGTCGTGGTGCCGTCAAAGCTTTAGGCTCTCCACGCTATTAGAGAACGAATTGCATACGTCGTGTTTGACCATTCGGTCTGGTTCATCATGAATCAACATAGTGTTAACTTAGACGCTGCCCTTTGTGAGTGGGCCCAACCCTGATCCGATAATTGAGCTGAACCCGTCGATGCGCGGTCATGAGGATATCGAACGCTGCGTATATGATCCTGAGTGATGAGGTGTTGTGTGGTCTGGAGGAGAGTTCACCATTGAGCTCGTGGCATTGAAGGGCGTGTTGATGGCGAAGGCATCAAAATTCTTGGCCGAGTTCCTGGCCTGAACCATACTCGTCAATCCGTCGAGCGTCGACCGCTTGTACGTTCTATCTCTCATGGCGGAATCATCATACCTGCGTATCGACGGCTGTATCATACCCTCAATGACTCCCGAGTCACCTTTACTGAGGGCTGGTTTGGGCTCAACAAGTGCGTATTCCATGATATAAGCCCGTCCGCCTCAGAAACACGCAGGCGCTCGCCCGGACGCCTGACCTTCTTGGACGTATGATTGTCCACGCGCTCGGGTGATTCGATAGTTCATAGTGGTTCCACAAGCCAGTAAACACCCACTCGTCCGATAACTTATGTTAGTTCCCAAGCCGACCAACCCTTTGTTGGCGTTATGATACCACTCAGCGTTCTTCTACCACCAAATGAAGGTTCTGGTTTGAGACGTTTGTATGAAACATCCTTTAGCCCGCTTCGCGACCTTGTAGTGGACAGCCTCATCACATGGAGTCGTGGACCAACGCATATCGTGTCACTCGGGTCAACAAGTCAAGATCAACACTCCCTTAATTCCGCTTGCGGTGGTTGACGTTCGGATAGCCATTCACGGACATCAGAGGCTGCCAAGATGATTAGACCAGTCACAGAGCCTTTGCGGCTGCTGAAAAGACGGATGACAAAGAGTGCATTGAGGACATCCAGCTGAAGAGGCGCGAAAATAACTACAGGCCAGGCAACACCGTGGACCTTGCCTGAGGGCCAGAAGAGAGGTTATTATTCTCCCAGTAGAATGCAGCTGCAGCAGGCTCGACACAAAAGAAGGACAAGAGAGATAGACATATACAATATTGCCACCGTAATATTACTGACGAGCCCTTATGCACGCATGACAGTCTTACTCAAGGACACTTATCATCTGTTTCCATAATGCTATAGGGATATAATGCTATTAAAGTGAGAAGAAAAGGAACTCTCAATATCTTTGAGATGCAAATTTTCGTAAAGTATTAGCACTAGACTAGACCGGAGTATCTGACCTTGCTCTGACCTTGCTCTTACCTTACTGTTGGCAGAGCACCTTGGTCGTTCTTCTCGACGTTTGGTCGGCATATGTTGCATCACACCCAGCGTTCCGGGTTTTTATGCAATCTGATATATATAGAGGGCTTCCGATAATTGATAACAGGCCTTTAATGCCAGACCTCGACGTTTGAGATGGTATGGGGCCCTAGAACCGACTGACAGCAGCGCCCACAATATTCTTTTTTGATCCTCCGATCGCGTCAGATTGAAGTAAACGAAGGTGGCCGAGTCCAAGTCTAGATAAACGTGTTCTCTTAGTATCTCGATCGCTTCTCTGAATTTGTTAGATCCTCGCGGTGTGCAACCGTGAGGTGCCCTAAAAGACATACTTCTCTGCGTTGATGATAGTAGCACAACGCCATTGACAGCATCATAAAGGTCCCCAGGACCAAGAAATCCGTATACGCATCGTGTTGGAAGGTGGGTGCCTGAGGCACCAACCTCCCTTAGCTTCAACCTACGGACCCGACTTAGCCTAGAACACAACATACGTCCTACAACCTTGCCCTGACCTACCTGATAACACATCGACCAACCCGGCCATCGTTCGCGCCACCAGCACCGGTATTCCAGAGCTCTGAGCAAGAATTGGCTTCGGTGGCAGCGTCGAGCTGGCTACGGGTGATGCAATCGATGGACCAGCTGGCGGACGGAAGTGCGGTTTTACCTCAACGATGCTTGGTTGGAATGGAACAGTAGCCTGAGTCGCGATAATATCTATTTTATAAATAACAATAGCCTTAATGAGAGAATCTAGAAGTCTATAGCTGTATCTTGCTGAGTCGTTCATGCTAGTCCATCTCCCGTTTCTCGGTTGTCTCGTGAAGAACATTAACATCACTGGATGCAAGCTTGCGAGTATACGTGCCCTCCTCCTACAAGACACATAACTCAGCGAATGTCCCGCCCTGGATTTATGTAGCAATTCAGCGTGACATTGCAAGTGAGAAGACTGGTAACCAGAGCTACTCGAATCAAGTTGACAACCATCTCAAGAGATACCGGCGTGATGGCAGCTGTATTCAACCCATACGCAACCGAAAGATAGCCAAATAAGTTCTCTTAGACTCTTTACACTATTAACTTTCATCTTGACGGTTCAATCGCAAACGGGCCGCGTATCGTTACTGTTGAAGAAGACCGGTGCAAAAGACCTCGAGGATCTCTAGGCCGATCTACCGGGCATGACGTAGCAAGTATGGCAGCAGTGGTGTCGGAAGAGTAGGACAATGGAAGGAATAAAGGAGTGGGAGGAGACAGTGGAGGAGGAAGCATGTGGCGATGAAAGCTCAGCTTGAGTCGAGGAAACAGACTAAGAACCACCGGCGATTGCTATTACTCGGCAGACGGAATCCAACGACTCATGAGACCATTACTCCAGCTCTGACGTTCACCAACATAAAGATGATGGGGCACCCGGTCGTTTGTCGGGCACGAGAGCCACTGCCATGGAGCACACGTAGAGAAGGCGACGATAGGTGAATCGGAATGTTGTGGGCCTTCTTCATGGTTGACGCTCGGCAGTACAGGTGACCATGTCTATAAGTGGCCTAGATCAAATTTAGGTTTTCTATTTTCCTATGTTTACCCCTAGAGGGTTCAAAAAAGGGAATTAGGTTAGTATTATAGCTACGATAATTTCTATTGCAATATTCTAACTCACTTTATATTTATAAAATGTAAGAGAGAGTAACTATTTTAGTGATCTAATAACCTTCCAGTCGGGCTTATGTGTGTATGTGAGAGAGAGAGAGAGTGGCTGCTGGGGTGACCACGTGACCTTCCGGTCTGGCTTATGTGTGTATGAGAGTGGCTGCTAGGGTGTAGCTTCATATCTTTATCTATTGAGACAAGGGGTACAAGGCTATGCGCTCGTTGGACGTGATCCACATCCAGATGCGTGGCTGTTTAGTTGACCGTTCCGACGTAAGGGTCCCTTCGGTTGATTCAATTGTGATAGCATCTGGCCATTGTTGGACGCCGAGCTCGAATGTATCCTTCAGATCTGAGGGCCCAAAGTACGGTGCTACTTGACGTCATCAAGGCCGATATTTACGCCAGAAGCCTGTCTTTCGTGTTAAAGCCCACAGGCTTCAAGAGACTAACAGCTATTCACTTTAACCTTTGCGATAGGCCTTACTCGACCGAATTCCTCGCCAACTGGCCCTCTAAGACTGGGCACGTAGGGTTCGGGGCCGAGGACCTGGCGGTTGCGGCAAGATGATACTGATGAGATAAGCTTGCAGCCGTGGAAAACGTCCTGGGGGACGTGAGTCATGTATAGGGATGAGTCTATGAGGGTGTGGCCCTTTGCCACGCAAACGATGTCATGCTATGAATATCATTGAAATCCTCGGCCCTCGCTCAAAGCGGAGGTTGGGCACAATGTGGTGGACAAGGATGGACTGGCTTTCAAGTTGGCTTTTACTTTTGTCCATAGTCTCTTAAGCCAAGCAGAGTAAGTTGAAGACAGCCTCACTTCGTCTCGGGGACTTTTTGCCGATGATCATAAAAGGCGCCTATAGAATGATGGCATCAATGGAGACTGAGAGCGGAATGTACGAGGAAGTGGTTTGAGCTTTCTTCCTCCCAGACGAGGCGGGCGCACCCCGCTCTGCCAGCATGATAGCAGAGGCGTCTTGAGGCTCTATGGTTCTGGTTGTTGTTAGTACTGGAGCTGCTGCGGCCCCGGCTGCTAAGGAGTGTGAAGCTGTTGTTGGTCGCCGAGTTAACATAATCTAGGAGTATTGGCGTTGTGGTAGTGTCGAGGGACAACAGTGAAGCGGCCTCGGAGTTGGCGACGCATTCGTTTGCAGATATCGACGCGGATATAGATATGAACGCACGATTCATGGCACGTCTATGCGGTATTCCAAACACTACGGGGACTGGTCGGCGCAACTTGTAAGGAGCTTTATCGAATGTAAGGAGCAAACACGATACCAATCAATCAGAGGATCACAAACTCCAAAAACGATTTTGTTCTCATTATATATTTGATATACTTACAGCTATTCTTGAAATATAAGTCATAGAAATGTTGGTCTTCTCATGTGATATCTTTACCAAGGTCCTTTGGCTAGGAGCTTTCCAGGATGAATCTGATACATAGTATCTTTAACATATCGTTGATATGAAGGAAAACTCGTTTTAAAATAGCTGCGCTTATATTCTTGACTCAACCGGTCTTGCAAATAACGAGAATAAGCCTTCGATTGCTGAAAAGAATACACGTAGGCAAACTCATCACGCAATCGACCACTGAGAGTTTTAAAGACTAGTTAGCGCTCGGTGTTATTCTAGCACAATCAGTGAAGTAACACTATCGTGCTGAGAATTTATAGTTATTAGTTGAGAGCCCGCGGACCAAAGTCGCCATAAAAGCCTCTAAAGCCGAGGACATATTTTGAACCCACTAGGAACTCCAATTATATAAGTCACAGAGTAAGAAACCAGTCCCTATTACAGAGGAGGTTTCTTCCTAATACAAGGAAAAGTATAGAGATATATGCGGACTCTATGGCCTGTTGCGATATGTTCAATGATTCCTTTGGCGACTTGAAGAAATACTATTCTAGCTACTGACCTCTAGCAAGACTGAATATTTTCTTACACCCACTTATGTCTTACTACTCCTCTCTGACACGGCTTTAAGGAAAAGTATACACGACTTTGCAAGATTAAGGATGAAGTATAAGAAAACCCTGCTAGCTCTCTTGACATCTGGTAATCTCTTTGCTGTCAGCAGGAAATATCCCATATTGATATATTATATAAGCTTCTCAAAATATCCCATATCAATAAAGAGAAAGTTTACACATTATTTGAGACGTGCAACCGCCACCATTACTCGAGAAACAGATCTTAGCTGGTACTATCATATGGTTCGTTAATCCACTTCTACATAAAGAGGAAGCAGACGTGATATAGTAGGGTAGGAGTATGAAGGAGACATGTAGCGCCCTCGATATATGCTGAGAGGCTGGTTCTTGTCATGTGTGCTTCACTCGGAACAACACGCAACTGAGTATAGTAGTCATGCTATATGAAGATAACCGCCTTAATAGAAATTGTCAGCAAGGTGTAAATCATCCGAAACCTAATTACATACCACCTTGCTCCGTAGTAACAGAGCAGAGCTTTTGAGTCGCAAGAGCTAGTATGCTTTTGCTCCGGCGTTACTCTGAAGTAAGAATATAAGTGATAAATGAGCCATTAAATAATCTAGCTCTAATGATGACTATATCGGTCTATTCAGACATACACTCAGATGAACGGGACATATATAGTTCGCTGGGCGGTGATAGTATATAAACACTTTGACGGGGTATAGGTAATGGTTCAGAGATATGGTCGAGTTCCTGAGTGACGATTACGCAAGTAGCAACGGCATGAAACTGGTCGGGTATTCTATTGTCTCAAGTGTCGGCGGCTGTTATGGATAGTCAAGATGTCGAACGCAGTGGAATCATCTAAAGTGCCATATCACAAACTATGTACATCGTCAATCCATCACACCGGTCGAAATTGAGCAGCCTCCTTAATGAGACGCTTTGGCGTAGAAGGCCACTCACTGAAAATTATATTCTGTTAAAGCTTGGTGTACAGAAGAAGTAAAGATATTGACCATAACCCAACATACTGGCTGGTTCACTACTTCACACCAAAGCAGTTTGGTCAAAGTAGAACGATATGTGGTTCCTCAGATATAAAGCACAGGTTCAATAGATAGTGGCACTGAGGCTAGAGAGGTGAATGTACGAAGGGTCAATGCAATATTTTGCATCTAGAAACAGAGTACAATTAAATTCCACTATGGAAAATAAAATATAGAAAATATAGGCGAATATAGCGTCTATAATTATTACTGATCGCTGGCATTAAGCTGGAAGATACCAGAATCATATACTGACTAGAAATATATATATTGAACAAGTGGTACAACAACGTCGTAACAAGTTTCCCTTAACCCAGTTTCTTGCATATAGTGCCCCTAGAGTTTTCGAGGCCTCAGTCTCAAGACACACCGCAGTTTCGTGAGCCAGCAGCGCAGATATCGGTGTCATCTCGATAGTATGGGTATTGCGAAAATGTGCAATCCTGGTTCCCATTAAAAATTCCCCAGGACAGACACACGGGGTCGATCGAGCATGCGCGCGCGCATAGTGCGACGGTGGTATATTGGGGAAACCTCCGGTAACCACTCAAGGCTTCGGCATTGAAGCCTATCTGGCCGTTGCATGGGCCTAGCTGGGGCTTGAAGAAGTCGGATGAGCAGCTCCGGGAGCCTGCAAGCATTATCCTGCTTCCCTCTAGAGCGTGGGCCTCGGCCGTAACGACATCTGCGAAAGAACCAGCGAACATAGTGCAAGTTTGCGACAGACTGTCATATTGCCAGACTGTGCACCGACTCTCTTTCATGCATAGCTGGGCACAATCGCGCTCGAGGTGAACCGGGTTTGTTTGCCCAATCGAGCTCTTCGAAATATAGCCAAAGCTAATTTCGTCACCGCACGGGGTATAATCTTGAGGCGAGCAATCGCGGGAGCCTAGCAGGTTGTCTTTCTCGTTGGTGGGAGTGCCAATATCAGATAATCTATCAGTATATAGGTGGCATAAGCCGGCAGTTTGGAACCACCAGGTGCTGCATGTGGCCTCGCTGAAGCAGGTCTCGTAGCACTCCTGATCAGTCGAAGCCGTTGTGGTCTTATATCCCTGACTTTGGGCAAGGCCACGATAGATATCATTGTTGCAATGCGGGACTAGCACGGCAGTGGTCGTAGTCTCAATCGCAGTTGTTGTCAAATGTGTCGCCAAGGCCTCTGTAGTGGTTGATGCGGCTACAGAAGTAGTTGAGAACTCGCCAAAGTTGGTAGAGATATCAGACGTGGACCCAGTAGCAGATTCAGTTTCAGAGTTGCCTGTCGACGTCGCGATCCCAATGACAGCGGTGGAAGCGGAAGTCGACCCAGACACCAACGGCTCAGAAGTGGCAAGAATAGTTGTTCTGCGGATGTGTTTGCAAGGCCCGGCATCAACAGCCGCAATACTTAAGGAAGCCATGGCGGCTAAAATACACTTCAGATTGACCATGGTCAATTTGTAGTAAGAACTAATAGTTCCCCAAGTTCCAAAGAATGAATGAGGTAGAGTTGAGACGGACCAGGAGGAATCTTTTAGGGAGACAGATCTCAAATATATTTTATTTCACATGTTTTGAATTCTGTGGCTTGCCAGCTAAAAGGTCTAGAATGAATAGTCGCAATATAAGCGGTGGTAGAACTATTGAATCAATAGCTAGTAATTAACTGGACTAAGCAGGGGTAACTCCAGCCGCTATAGCAGTCTAGTCTAGACTATTAACTTGGACTAGGACGAGAAAGCAGGCGTAATAAACTTTAGTTACGCTAGATTCCTAAGTACGCATTTCTCTTGCTCCTATAGGATTCCAGGGGCCATTGAATATTCTTTAGAAATTGCTACTTGAGCTAGAAAGTCTACCCCGGCCGCCTTTTTGACCCGATTCTCAATAGCCGCGAGGCGTTGATACTCAGCCAACTTAATCGTTACAAGACCCAAGACTGCATTCGTTACTTTATCGGCAGACAGCAACACACAAAACCACATACAAAACACACCCTATCCCTTTAGCCGTCATAACCCTCCAAGCCACAAAGATAGGGATTTCAGACCAACCAGCTTAAGGTATATTCAACACCACCTAATCTTAGTGTTGAGAGGTATACCAACAGCTGTTATTATTATAGATCGCTATATTACAACCGTACTATATAAAATCACTAGCCTAGGTTGAATTATCCGGCCACCGGCGGCAGCTGTGAGTCTCCTTGATAAAGCTCTTGTTATTATAGGTATTGGCAGCCAGTATTTTATCGGGATCTTATGATGTATTTATTATTCTTTAAGAAATGTCTTTATATGGTGTTATTATGAGGATTGATTTAGAAGAGCAACTTTGGGTACCCTGCTTGTACTACTGTCATTACTAAGGATAAGTGGGGCGATAGACAGTTAGAGGGTTATGACGGCTTAAGGGATACTAATACTCAGTAGGTTAGGTGTAAAACTCACAGCTTTTCTTCATGCAGTTAGGTGATTAACTTTACGCTTAACCAATCAGTTAATACTACTTCTCAAACGAGGTATATAATATAAGGAACCATCTGATCAGATGGTATATAATCTCAGAATCAATATAAAAGAGTCTTGCTATTTATATAGTATTATATTGCTAGTTATATAGTATTATATAGTTTCT